>SJYC01061071.1:0-30091 GCA_006408675.1 Madoqua kirkii
AATATTTTTAAACTAATTGATGCAGCCTTGAGGAAGGCTGATTGACAGCCCAGAGCTGAGCAGGCCTGCAGTCTTAACCGATTCCTAAATTAAAGTTAAACGTGCTTCGGCCGGGAGCTTCCTCTCTGAGCTGGCTCACCATTAATCCAGGGAGGTGGCAGGTGGAGCCCTGGGGGGCCGAGGGGCTGAGAAGCGTGGGCCGTTCTGTGGGTGCCCTGGGAAGAGAGCAGGCTTGGGCGGGAGAGCCAGTGTGCGGTGTTGGCAGGCCCCCTAGCTTCTCTGGGTGTCAGAGTCCCTTTTGTATAACAGATGGGGGACCGGACTGGGCAATTTGAAACTGAGACTTCTGCTTTTTGCTGACTACTACAGTTTGAGCGCCTCCTTTGTACCAAGGGCACAATACTGAACAAGATCAACACTGCCTCTTGGTCTATGGCAGGGACAGACAGCATTCCAGACTGTGCTAAGAGCTGAGAGAAAGAAAGTCCAGGACTGTGAGAGGAGGAGGCAGGGGCTCCTACCCTGGTGGGGCACAGGGACGTTTACCCTGAAGCAGGGGACGGTGGCATCAGTGGTAAAGAAGCTGCTTGCCAATATAAGAGATGTAAGAGACGTGGGTTCGATCCCTGGGTGGGGAAGATCCCCTGGAGGAGGGCATGGCAACCCACTCCAGTACTCTTGCCTGCAGAATCCCATGGACAGAGGAGCCTGCTGGGCTGCAGTCCATGGGGTTGCAAACAGTCCGATATGACTGAAGATACTTAGCACTTAGCAGGGGGCCTTTAAGCTGAGGCCCACCTAGGAAGTGATCAGGTGAAGGGGATGGGGAGAAAGAGTTTTCCAGACAGTAGGAAGAGCGTGTGCAAAGGTCCTGGGGTGGGAGGGGAGTCTGTAGATAGTAAAACTCTGGATTCCTTCTAAGGAAGACCCCATCCCCTGGCCGTTCCTAATATAGTGTTTGGGCTAAACTGGACTTAGAGGCTGGAGGCCAGCAGGAAAGACAGAGGGTGTGGGGCCTGCCTGGTGACCCTCTTAGGGAACTCCTAGGAATGTGTGCCTCCCAGAAGGCCACCAGCAAACACATATAGAGAACCTGGCATGGGCCAGGGTTTGTTCTGCCTCATTTCATCCTGTCAGCCCCTGTGGGAGATACGGATTTGAATTACTGCCATTTTTTGATGAGGAAACTGGCTCAGAGAGGTAAAGAACTTGCCCAAAGTTTCACAGGGGACAATCAATGAAGCCTGAGCCTGGCTCAAAACAGGGACTTTCTACCCTTCAAATGATATGGCCTTTCTGACCACCTTTAGCTGCCCGAGGCCGGCTTGCCTTGAGGCCCCAAATGTCTCTGCCTCCTCCAGGAAGCTTTCCTTGACTGTCCTCAGTCCTGGGCAATCAGACTATACGTCCAAGACCTACATACCCATAAGGCCTGTGTGATCTTCCTCCCAGGCCTTGTCCCTCGCCCCACTCTCCTTTTTCCTTTGGTCCCAGTTTCTTCTTTACCCTCCTTCGGATATTCGCCCAGCTGTCTTCTCAGCGAGACTTCCCCTGATGACTTTACTTTGCTCCTTGCAGTTCCACCAGATACCCCATTTATTGCTCTCTCTCTGTCGTGTTTATCCAACATCCCTATATTTTCGTTGTAGTTGTTGAGTTGCTAAGTTTTGTTTGACTCTTTGCGACCCCGTGGACTGCAGCCTGCCAGGCTTCACTGCCCTTCACTGTCTCCAAGCTTGCTCAAACTCATGTCCATTGAGTCAGTGATGCTAACTGTCTCATCTCTGTCTGTATTTTTACTTACTTAAACTCACCCATCATCTATCTCCCCCACTAGAAAGCAAGCAGATTTTTGGTCTCTTGTGTTTGCTGCTGTCTCCCCAGTCCCTCTCTGCATGGCACACAGTAGGTGCTTAATAAAGGTTGGTCAAATGAATGGGTTTCACTGTCTGGCATCTCTAACCGTGCTGGGCTGCTGCAGAGTGGCAGGGAGAGACCGAGGCCTCTGGAGGGACAAATCCTGCGAGGGCTGCGCCGCCCTGAATCACATCACCAAGGGAGCAGTCTAGCTGTCCGACCCTGTTCCTGCCTCTCTCCCTGGACCAAGGTTTTCCCATCTGTAAAACAAATGGAGCTGGACTCCGAGGTTCTCCTTGGTTGTCACAGAGAAAGAGAGAAGGCAGGGAGAGAGACAGAAGTGAGGACGCAAGAGTGGGCGTGGGAAGGAGACTGAGAAGTGGGGAGAGGGTGGAGGGAGGGGGCCACAGAGGTGGGGGGCTGCTAGAAGGTACCTCTTTCTCCCTCACCTGCAGTGGGGCAGGGGTAGCCCAGACCCTCTGCTCCACAGTTCCCTCAGCTATCCCCCGCCCCCACCATCTCCCGAGGGAATTAAATTGCATCCAAACACCAGGCTCTGATTAGCGCTGGCCAGCTGGGCAGGAAGATTTATCATCCCAATTACGAGCTGGCCAAGACAAGCAGGCAGGACAGCGAGTGGGGGGACTGGGTGAGTAGGCAGGGATGCTTCAGGGAAGGGGCATCAGAGCTGTCAGGGGTGGATGCCTCGAACTCCCGGTCCGGTCCCCACTCACCTCCAGTGGGAGCACAAGGTTAGGGTGCCTTCTCTGCTTTTCGATTATCTGTTTGGCTTCCACATGGAGATCGGAAGTTTGACCTTGTTGAGATGGGGATGTTTCATCCACCAAAGGGTAGGGGAGGACTTCTGGGTAAAATAGGGGCCCTGGAATCCGGGGGTGGGTGGCAGGAAGTTTTCCTTCCTAGGGCTGAGCTGGTCCTAATACTCTGGGCTTTCCTACAAAGACTCCATGGACCTCACAAAAATCTTTGTTCCTGGCGGGATCAATTAAGTACCTAGGTGGCTCAGGATCCCGGGAGTTACCCGGTCCAAGTGGAACCCAGGCTTGATTTACACACCTCTGGTGATGAGGAGCTCACTACCTTTTGAAGCAACCCTTTCCAAGCAGGGCTGTGCCAAGCCTCTTCCCCAGACCACTACAGCCAGCCTCCCCAGCACTTCCTCCCTCCTTCCCTCGCCCTGCCCTCACTCTCAGCACATGTCTCAGCTGAGTCTTCCTGACAGCCTCCCATCTGTTCCCTGCTCCAGGCTGCCCCCTCCCGTCCCTCTTCCCACACGAACCCAAGTGGCCACAGGGGACTGTGCATCTGACCATCTCCCTCTTCTGCTTGAAGACCTGCTCTGGCTCCCTGTCGTCTCCAGGCAATGTCCAGCTGCTCACAGGACATCCAAGGCCCTTCTTGTAGAGGCCCCCAGTGAGCTTCTGCATGCTCAGCTCGTCTCACCTGCTCTAGCCACCCTCTGGCCCAGCCTCTAGCCACATCCTATTCCTCAGAACGGACAGTGGTCTTCCTGCTGGCCAAACCTCCAGGCCTTGGCACACAGGTGTCTTTCTGCTGGGAGCTCCCAACCCCATTCTCCTTAACCTTTGAGACCCAACTCAGACGTCCCCTTCCCTGGGAAAGCTTTCTTGCCTTCTTCCCCTGCTGCACCTCCTGAGAGCCCACTGCCTCATCCCCTCTACCATGGGCTGTCCAGAGCAGGGCCAGACCTCCCAAGGTCAGAGGCCAAGACTCTACCCCCAGACTCCAGTGCCCAGGCCCGGTGGGTGAGAAGAGGACCCCAGCAGACACTTTATATAAAGCATTCAGCACATCCGGCATATTGTGAGCTTCAAATAAATAGAAGCCACTACGATGAATGGTTATGAACTTCTCAGGTGGCTCAGTGAGTAAAAAATCTGCCTGCAATGCAGCAGACACAGGAGAGGCAGGCTCGATCCCTGGGTCGGGAAGAAACCCTGGAGGAGGGCTTGGCAACCCACCCCAGTACTCTTGCCTGGAGAATTCCATGGACAGAGGAGCGTGGTGGGCTACAGTCCACAGAGTTGCAAAGAGTTGGACACGACTGAGCGACTGAGCACGCATGATTAATAGCCAACAGTAACCGTTATTACCCTCCTAGCTGTCCAATAGGGTGCCATTTCATAGGTGAGAAAACCAAGGCAAGAAGAGGGGAAATGACTGTCCATACTCTCAGCTAGGGGTCGACCACTAGAAGAAGTGTTTCTTTATCACAGTGCCTTCCTAACTGGGTGGGCAAGACTATTTACCATCCATTCAGGAAATACTGAGTTGGACAAAAGGGTTGTTTGGGATTTTCCATATGATGTTACAGAAAATCCCAAATGACCTTTTTGGCCGCCCTAATACTTGTACACACTTACTAAGCGCCAGACCCAGTGTGAATGCTACAGATACGGAAGAGATCCTGCCTTCAAGGAAGGTCCTTTTCCCAGGAGACAAGAGATCAACAAAGTCAGCACACAAATGCATGTCTAAGTCATAAAGCTTGCTCTGTGATAGGGAAGAAAATCAGGGGCTGGTGAAATCAGGACTTGGCCTGGGGTGACCCGGATGGGGAAGCGCTAGCTAATCTAGTTAACTCTTTGCTGTCCAGCCAGAGACAACCCCTCCAGACCAGTTTAGGGCCTGGAAGAAGGGGCCGGCTGCAGCCCCCTGGCACACCGACCCCCTCTACCCCAGCGCCGGCTTCGCCAGCCCGCCCGCCACCCCTCTGTCTCTTTGAAGACTGTCCCTTTACAACTGCCCTTTTTTCCACTGAAGGATTCAGACACAAATTGTACTTTAAATTCAATATCGGTCATTAATATTTCATGATTACAAAACGTTAAAGATAATGTCAGTGGAAGGAGCGTCTGCATGGGCAGAATGGATGACTCAGAAGTTCAGGGGAGAGGGGAGCCCGCATACTAAGTGGCTGGGGAGTCTTTGAGGTAATCCGGTCTGACAGGCTGCGGCTGTGCCTCAGCGCTGCGTTCTCGTTCTGTTCTCCGAGGTGCTCACAAGGCTCTGCTGCTGTGTGTAAATATTTCCCCTCTGATTCTTGTCACTTCGCGTTTGTTGCACCAGAGCAGGCGGGGCACCGTGACCCAGCCACTGGACCCCCGCTGTGGACCCCTGCTTCTGAGAAGCTAAATAGATGCTTTGGCAGAAGGGCACTGGGGTGTGTGTGGGGGGGCGGGTGGTTGGGGTGAGACCCCAGGGCATTGTCCCTGAGGCTCTGGCCTAGCTGTGGGAGCCCTGCCCACCCCCATCCTCCAGGGATTGGCTTTGTGACTTTGTGGCCATCGCAGTTCCTTCCTGAGCCTCTACTTCCCAGTCTGCAAAGTGGGGATAACAATTTGTCCTCGTCTCACGGAGAGGGCAAGAAGCTGGAGTGGGCGGATCACTGGCGCCGCTCTTGGCTTCATGCCTGGCACCAAAGACATATGACTTGGGGGCACCTGGATGAACGCCGGGCCATGCAGTCAGACTGGCTGGGGCCAGGAATTTGGACAAATGACTTCACCTCCCCGAGTCTTAGTTTCCTCATCCATACGCTGGGGGTAATGGCAGAATCAACATCTGATAGGTGGGGAGCTTCCGTGAACACTGCACTGTAAAGCACCTGGCACAGAGTGAGTGCTTCAGGCAAGTGCACCGAGTCCAGATCGATAGATATCATTAACTGAGCACTAAGTACTAGGCTAAGTTCCTTCTATCCCATTTAATCCCCCCACCAGCACCGTGAAGTGAGAACCACTCATTTTATCATCAATCAATGTCCCCGGTGAGACTTGGGCAGGAGTCGCTAGCCCAGTCCTTTCCTTCCCCATGCTCAGTTACTGGGATGGTGTGGGGGCAATAGGGGTGGGGCCCAGAGAACAGAGTGCCAGGAAAAGGGAGGCTGTGGAGCAAAGCTGTGGAAGAAACCAGGAAGACTTGGTCCCAAATCCTGGCTCTGCCCCTGCACATCCTTGGGCAAGGCTCTTTATAGTCTGAGGCTCGATTTTCCCATCAATAAAATGGGTGCTGATCATGATTCAATAGAAGTATGCACTAAAAAGGATCAAGCTCAGTATCTATTAGGTAAACACTGTAAAAAAATTTCTGCTGGGGAGAGGCCCCTGACACACTCTCTGTGAAATGGTAGCATTAGAGATTCTGTATGCTTCTCTAGCCGCTTTCTGGAAGAGATTCACAGAGCAGAAGCACAACGCTTAACCCAAGAAGGGACCAGCTAGCGGTGGGCCATCGGGCAGTGTGATAGCTGGTGGGGAGATGCTCTGTGGGTAGGGAGAGGGGTGTCTCTGCCCAGCAGCCTGGCCAGGCCCCCTGGTTGCTCAGGAAGCAGGTTCAGGGAGGTGAGGATAGGGAGCTGTTTGCCCACCAGTCCAGCAGCCACTTCTTCTCCAGCCACCTTTGTTATCTCCCTTTCATGCGGTGGAGAAGTGGATTCAAAGGCTTGGGAGCAGCAGGCACTGAGGTTTGAGCCAGCTTTGTATTTCCTTTTAAACTGAAGTTGAAAGAAACGAAGGGAACTTCAGCCTAGGGACTTCCTCGGCTGGAATGGGCTGGTGGGGCCAGGGAAGTGGGAGGCACCAGCCAGGGAAGGCGGAGGAGGAGAGCCGCCAGGAGGGCTTGAAGGCACAGGAGGGCCTTGGGGCCCAGCTCGGCAGAAGGGAGTCTGAATGGCGCCCACTTCCACCAAGGCTGAGACTCTGAGTATTCCTGCTGTCACCATCGGTTACTGGAGGCTCTGCTGGCTGCTGAGACCTGGAGAGCTGACAGGGAGGGGAGCTTGCGGAGCTGGTCTAGCATGGGCACTGGCAGCGTTGCTCTGGTTGAGGAGGAGGCCTGCTGAGCTGCCCTCTCCCCACTCCTGGCGTGCCATGAACCCGCATGCTCTTAGCCCCGCACCTCCGTGGCCTGACTTGTCCAGACTCCATGTCCCAGGGCCTCTTTCTTTCTCAGCTCACACGCTTCCCCAGCTGCACCAAACTGCCTGTGACATGGGAGCACGCATGCACACACACACACTCTTCGACACAGCCCAGTCACCCTGCAGTCATTCTTGACCCCTCCGTCTCTTTCCTCCATCTCACCCCATCAGCAGGTCCAGGGGGCTCTATTTTCAGCCTGCCTCCAAAAGCTACCACTTCTGACCATTTCCATGGCAATCACCCTGGGCCAGGCCACTATCTCATCTTCAGGGCCCTGCTGCATGTAAATTCTAATTGGGCCCCTGCTCCTTCCCCTCTCCCAACCCCCTCATCCTCACCCCGCTGCCCCCAAACAACCTATTTTCAATGCAGCAGCCGTAGTATCATGTCAGGCAACCTCCTTCCTCTGCTCAAACCCCTCAGTGACTCCCGCCTCATTTAGAGTCAAGTCCAAAGACCCATTGCAGGGTAGACATTCTGCCCCTCGCCAACCACACTGGCCTCCTTGCTATTTCTCCAACTATGACCTCAGGGCCTTTGCACTGGCTGTCCTCTCTCCTTGCTAACAGCAGCATGACTCCCTCACTTTATTAAGCTCTCTTTTGAAAAGTCTCCTTCGCAGAGAAGCCTACCCTAAGAGAAACAATTCCCTCCCAATCCCTTTCCTCTGCTTTCTTTTTTTCCAGTTTCTTGTTAGCACTTAGCTGATATGCGAACACCCTTTCTCGAGGTTTCCTGAGGGTCTAGCTCTAGCCCAGGGAGACAGGAGTTTTTTTATAACCTTGTTAAGGGCTATGTCTCCAACCTCTATAAAAAGGACTGGTGTATAGTAGGTGCTCAATAAAAGCTGAAGGAAGAAAGCCAGACTCAAGACTGGGCCGGCCTTTGGGGCTTGGGATCCTTCCCACATCTGTGTTCCTGTGGGTCAGCCTTTGTGGACCACGCCCCTACCTCACCTCTGCCCAGTTTCTTTTTGCCCTGCCTCCAGCCTTTGGCCCCTCCTCCCTGGGCTTTGCCCCGCCCACACCCACACCCTTCGGCCATCGCCCCTTCCTTTCGTATTCGCCCCGCCCCCTGGCTCACCCGCCTCCATAGCCAGCACTGTGATGTTGTGCCAGCCGGCCGTCTCTCGGTCCAGTCCCTTGCCGGTGACGATGGCACCCGTGTCCGCATCGATATCAAAGATCTGGTCCAAATCTGAGTCGCGGTCGATGGCGTACCTAAGAGGGGCAGGTCAGGGCTGATTGAAGGTGTCCTGGCACCGATGAAGCAGTGCCCATGTCCCTCCACCCTCCCTCCCCCTAAAGAACCACCACCTGCCCGGGAGACACAGGAAGCAGAGAGACCTTTTCCGACAGAGGAGGCGTGAAAATGGATCTGAGTTTGCATCTCAGCTGCACTGGTTCCTGACGTGTGACCATGGGCAAGGCTCCACCTTTCTGAGCCTCAGCTTCCTCAGCTGGGTAACGGAGCTAATAATTTGCATACCACAGTCGTTGTGAGGTTGGGAAGAAGGCAAAGTGCCCAGCACAGAGTTAGCATTCACAGGGTATTTGATTCTTATCTTTCCATAAGAGGTGACTCTGGAACCGGTCTTGAGAAAGGGACAGGATGGCATTCCAGGCATGGGGAACAGAAGCTGCAAAGTGAGAATCATTCAGGGGATGGCAAATGGTGCAGAAACGGCCAGAACTGGAAAGTGCGGAGGAGGAGGCTTGAGAATAAGCAGCGTGCAGAATTCAGGACGTTGAGGGTCCTAGAGGGATTTTGAGCAGGAGGGAGGGAGTTGGCTGTGCCGCTCAGAGGCTCGCTCTTCCGAGGCCCCAGACTGGGACGCTGGCTGAGCCAGGAAGGGGTCTGAGGTCTGACCGCCAGCCCCTCCCCGCCAGCGCAGCGCGCCAGTGCTAATCTGCGGCTTTTCACTTGCCGCGTGAAAAAGCCCTTTGTTCCGCCTCCTTCCCGGGCCTTTGTGCGGCGGCTCCAGGCCTGAAAGGCCCGTGTCCAACACATGTCTCGGGCGGCGGCGGCCCAGAGAGGCCCCGCCAACTCTGTCCGCCGCTTCCCCAGGCTGATAACGCGGGCGGGGGCGCCGCCAGGCTGCGCGGCCTACAAAGGCCCCCGAAAGCCAAGCAAGGGCTCTTTGTGCAGCGGGGACAATGGAGCCTGGTGGGGCGGGGCACCTTTCTCCAGCTGGAGGAAACAAGCCCTTTCCGCATCTTCTGGAGCCAGAGCCGGGACACTGAGGCCCACGGAGAGGATGATAGCAGAACACCCCCTTCCCTACCCGCACTGAAACTCGAAGCCCTGAGATGACCCTTCAAGTGGGCCTTGGCTGCATTACCAAACCGCTCCAGGCCTCAGTTTCCGCATCTGTTGAATGGGGATAATGATACCCAGTGCATGTGGGAGGGGCTTCCCAAGTAGCGGTGGTAAAGAACATGCCTACCAATGCAGGAGCTGCAAGAGACATGGGTTTGATCCTCGGGTCGGGAAGATCCCCTGGAGGAGGAAATGGCAACACACTCCAGTATTCTTGTCTGGAAAAATCCCATGGACAGAGGAGCCTGGAGGGCTACAGTCCATGGGGTCAGCCCTCACACTACTAAGTGCAGTGGTACCCAGTGGAACTGTGGAGTCTGGGAGCAGTTGGAGCTGGCTTTGAATCCTCTGCTTCTTATTCCACCTGGGTGACCTTGGGCTTGGCACTGGACCTCATTGGCCTCTGTTTACTTCTCTGCAAAACAGGATGATTCATATCTCACTGGTGTGGGTTAGAGGAAGTAACCCATGGAACTGGGCAAAAGTGACAGTCCTTACTGGTTTCACATTCACTAATGTAGTGGAGGTGCAAGCTTGTGGCAGACTGCAAAGGGCTGGGCATGAGGGTGTAGTGGGCATTACAGCTAGTCTCCTGAGGCCCTAGGTTTTTTTCTTTTTCAGCCATGCCACACAGCATGTGTGAAAACCCACGTTCCCTGCATTGGAAGCAAACAGTCTTAAAACACTGCACCACCAGGGAGGTCCCCCAAATCTCTAGTTTAAGGCTGCCTCCTCTCTCTGAGTTGCTAAGCCTACATCCTCTTTGGCCCTGATCAGCCTGGGTCCTCCTGACCTGGGTGAAAGTGTGGTCAGATCCAAGATGACAGTTCCTCCCATCAGGACAGCACTTAACAGTCTGTAGCTTGCTTTTCCACCAGCCATCCCTCCCTTCGTTCTTTTATGCCTAAACATTAGCTGAATGCCTTCTCCACGCTGCTCTGTGCTAAAGAGAAAGTCGCTCCATCGTGTCTGACTCTTTGTGACCCCGTGGACTATACAGGAGTTCATGGAATTCTCCAGGCCAGAATACTGGAGTGGGTAGCCTTTTCCCTTCTCTAGGGTATCTTCCTAATCCAGGGATCAAACCCAGGTCTCCTGCATTGTGGGCGGATTCTTTACCAGCTGAGCACCAGGGAAGCCTAAGAATACTGGAGTGGATAGCCTATCCATTCTCCAGTGGATTTTCCTGACACAGGAATCGAACCGGGGTCTCCTGTATTGCAGGCAGATTCTTTACCATCTGAGCCACAGGGGAAGCCCACTCTGTGCTAAGCTTTGGGGGTAAAATGGCAAATGAGACAGATGAGGCCCCTCCCTGCCTAGCATCTTGTGAGGCTGATGTGTGGTCAACCCATTTTGCAGATGAAGGTGAGAGAGACAGCTTCCCAAGCTGAGGGCTGCCAAGTATGGTTGTGCAGGGTGAGTTCTGTGCCAAGTTACTAGGCTAAAGAGGAAAGAGGGGATGAAGAGCAGCTGGTGTTCTTGCAGAGCCACAGGTGCTAGGTCAGGAAGCACCTTC
Organism: Madoqua kirkii; assembly: GCA_006408675.1. NCBI lineage: Eukaryota > Metazoa > Chordata > Mammalia > Artiodactyla > Bovidae > Madoqua > Madoqua kirkii. The sequence continues at coordinate 10,660 of SJYC01061071.1, forward strand.
TCAAAGGAGGGCCTTTTCCTTACTTATGAAATGTGCCACATGGGCTAGTATAACCCTGCCTAAGGTCGCACAGGGCCTGTCAGAGAACTGGAATTTGTGCCCCAACTTGGGACTCTACGCCCAGAGTTCTTTCTAGCGTATTGAACCATCTGAAGCGGCAGTGCGTGGAGTCTCGGGTAACCGTGGATCCAAGCCTGAACTGCTGGATGTTTGGGTCCAAAGGAGGTAGAACCAGACTCTTGAGTAGTGTCGGCTCAGCTGGAAGGAACCATGGAGACCTCCTCTTGATTTTACAGGTAGAAGTCAGTCTGAGAGACAAGCAGGGGCCCCTGATCGCCTGGTTGGGGCTGGGCATAAGGCAGGGCTGATGGGAGGATGCCCACCGCCTTCTGTCTCCTCCTCTCTCTGCTCAGACCTCTTTCCTCTCTTCTTTCCTCCCAGTTACTCTTTTGTTTCCTCCTGGAGAGGAAGAGGGGGATGGGTTCTAAGTGGAGGCAGCTGTTCTCAAGGCCATGGGAAGGGAGGGGGCGTGGGGAGCCGCCATCAACCAGCTAAAGACTTGGGGCTGCAGGTCCGTGTGGCTGCCCGGCCCAGGTGGCTTTGTTCCAGCTCAGGGAGCCAGCGAGCGAGAGAGGGAGGGGTGGAGGGCACGTGGCAAGGAGCGTGGCCTGGCACGTGTGGGGGCAGCGGGGGAGGCTTGAAGCCCTTACTTGGTGGCGCTCGAGTTGTGTGTCTGATCTGTGCTGCAGGTGGTCAGTGCGCGTCTGATGCTGTGTTACGGCTAGAAGGTACAACAGTTAGGCGCTCAGACTTGGAGCAGGATCCACAATGACCCCAGGCAAGCCACTTTATCTTTGAGCCTTAATTTTAAGGAAAATGGAAAAGTGATTTAATTCCTATCTTGCAAGTGGTTGGGAGGATTATGTGCTTAGCTGGGGGACAGGTGCCTAGTTGGGTTCCAGGAAAATGAATCTATGAGTGAGCACTATTGTTATTCTAATGATGATTCAGAAATGCCTGGTAAGGGGGACACAGGACCCCCCCCCAACCCAGTGTGTGGTCTGCGGGCCTAGGGGTGGGAGGTACCATGCATGGATAAGGGAGCGTTGCCAGGGTCTGAGAAGGACAGGAGGCATCTGTGGTCTAGAAGGCTCTGCTCAAATCTTAGTTCTCATCTGGTCAGCCAGGACCTGGAGGGCAGGAAGGGGGACAGGAGCAGGTGTGAGTGGAAGAGTGCAGTGAGAGAGTGTAGGTTTGTGTCCACTAGTGTGCGTGTGTGCACAAGTGCAAAGAAAGCCTGAGAATTGTGGTCAGGAGTGGGATCTGGTGGCCATCTGCCGAGGTTTGAAACCTAGCTATGTGACCTTGAGTCAGTCACTTAAGCTCTCTGGTCTTTGGTTCCCTCTTAAAAATGGTGCTAATAATAACACCTACCTCAGAGTGGTTGTGAGGATTAGACAAGGACTACCAATAAAACACTAATAAAACACTTTTAACAGCGCTGGGCCCCTGCCACATGACGGATGGATTAGCTCTCATTTTTATTTGCTCAGCAAGACTCTGTGCCAGATCGGTGTAACGGCTGCACATGCAGGAGCCGCTCCCAGCCTTGCAGATAACTGTCATCACTGCTGCTGCCATTTACACATGGGGAAACTGAGGCTCAGAGAAGCCAGGCGCCTTGCTCTGGGGCAGAGGGGCTGATGGGTGGCAAGGCCAGATTCCCAAGCCATGTGTGTCTGTGCAGAGTCCCGCGTCTGACCAAGAGCAGCTGCCTCAGGGCCAGCCAGGTGCATCTGCGGGCGCCCCCACACCCTGGGGACAGCACAGAACACTGCTGTTGTCAAGGTCAGGGTGAGAGAAGCGGCTAGGGCACGTCTTCCTGGCTTGAGGGCACATGTGGGTTTTCGCCACTTAAATATGTGCACATATAGCTCACGTAGGCACGATAAATACGACAGTGTGCAGACTCACGCGTGTCCAGGCTGCCCGGTGCTCCTGTATCCAGGCTCGTGTACACACATGTGCACAAGCAGCAGGCTGAATGGTGCAGTCCCCACTGAGCTCCTAGTGGGGGAGACTCTTCACAAGCAAAAGGGGCTGATCCCCTGACCTGCAGATTCCTCTCTGCTCACTCCATCCTGCCTTTTGACTCTTTCCCCTCCCCCACCCCTTTTAAAGCACACCCTCAAAGCCCACACACAATGCCTAGACATCTGTATGGGGTTAGTACTGGTTGCAGAATGAAGGGGAGTAGCGGGTGTCCAGACCACCGAGAAAAATGGTAAGGTCCATTTCCTGAGGACCTACTATGTGCCAAACACTTAATCCTTCCTCCAACCCTGGGACCACTGATCACAGAACCTGGTCCATTGTAGACATTTAGTACTTTTTTCTGAATAAATGAATGAGGCAGGAACTACCATGACACCCATTTTAGAGATGGGAAAACTGAGGGTTGGAGTAGGTGCAGTGATTTTCCTATAATTCTGCAACTGAGCTAAGATTCATTCCAGGTTTTCTCTGACTCTAAAAGGAGTACATCAAGGCTGTATATTGTCACCCTGCTTATTTAACTTATATGCAGAGTACCTCATGAGAAACGCTGGGCTGGAAGAAGCACAAGCTGGAATCAAGATTGCCAGGAGAAATATCAATCACCTCAGATATGCAGATGACACTACTCTTATGGCAGAGAGTGAAGAGGAACTAAAAAGCCTCTTGATGAAACTGAAAGTGGAGAGTGAAAAAGGTGGCTTAAAGCTCAACATTCAGAAAACGAAGATCATGGCATCCAGTCCCATCACTTCATGGGAAATAGATGGGGAATCAGTGTCAGATTTTTTTTGGGGGGGGGCTCTAAAATCACTGCAAATGGTGATTGCAGCCATGAAATTAAAAGATGCTTACTCCTTGGAAGGAAAGTTATGACCAACCTAGATAGCATATCCAAAAGCAGAGACATTACTTTGCTAACAAAGGTCCATTTAGTCAAGGCTATGGTTTTTCCTGTGGTCACGTATAGATGTGAGACTTGGACTGTGAAGAAAGCTGAGTGCCAAAGAATTGATGCTTTTGAACTGTGGTGTTGGAGAAGACTCTTGAGAGTCCCTTAGACTGCAAGGAGATCCAACCAGTCCATCCTAAAGGAGATCAGTCCTGGGTGTTCATTGGAAGGAATGATGCTAAAGCTGAAACTCCAATACTTTGGCCACCTCATGCAAAGAGCTGACTCATTGGAAAAGACCCTGATGCTGTGAGGGGTTGGGGTCAGGAGGAGAAGGGGACGACAGAGGATGAGATGGCTGGATGGCATCATCGACTCCATGGACATGAGTTTGAGTGAACTCCAGGAAATGGTGATGGATAAGGAGGCCTGGCGTGCTGCGATTCATGAGGTCGCAAAGAGTTGGACACGACTGAGCGATTGAATTGAACTGAAAACCCATGTGCTTTCTGTTGCACCCCACTGTGGAATGCTGGGAGGAAATGAAGTGTTGGCTGTCTCTCTGGTCCAGCGTGGGCTTTCCTGTTTTTGACACTGAAGGGAGACTCAAGAGGGGGCTGGGGCTGGTAGGGCTGGGGATGGGTTGATAAACAGCCAATCTGTCTGCAAGGCTGCCTGATCCAGAGATGGGCCCATCTGAGCCCTCTCCTCTTTCTCTTCAAAGCCTTCCAAGACTTCCCACTGCCTAAGGATAAAGTCCCACACCTTCACCTGACTTTCAAGGTCCTCTGAGCTTGTCCCCAAGTGCCCCCACCCCGACCTCCTCTCTGGCCCCAACTCCCATCCCGTGAGCTCACTCAGCTGACCTCACTGCTCCTGAACTTGACCTCCTGGCTCCCTGATTCTGTTCCTGCTGCCAGGTCCTCAGAGCCACTGCACCCTGGATGCTGCCCTCCCATTCCAGCCCCATGCTCTGTATCTTTGCTCCATCCCTCCCTGGTACCCGGAGAATGCGCCCCTCCTTGGAGCTCCTGAGTCCTTAAGGCCCTGCTCAGCCCACCGAGACTTAGATCTGTCACTTGACTCACTCACATGGAGGCCCAGCCTTCCCCTTGCCCCCGTCTGACTCTCTGTGTCTCACGCAGAGGGGAGGGCACCGCATAAAGTTGGAAACTGTTCAAACTACAAAGAGAATCAGAAAGAAGAAGTCTTAGTCACTCAGTTGTGCCCAACTCTTTGCAACCCCATGGACTGCAGCCCACCAGGCTCCTCTGTCCTTGAGATTCTCCCAGCAAGGATACTGGAGAGGGGTGCCATTTCCTTCTCCAGGGGATCTTCCTGACCCAGGGATTGAACCCAGGCAGACTCTTTACCACTGAGCTATGAGGGAAGCCCTAAGAGAATCAGAAGCAGGGGTGAAACGGCAGAGGGCTGGACTCAAGAATCAGACAATCATGGGTTAAATCTCATTCCTTCCCCCTTCAGGCTGAGTGACATTGGGAGGGTCTCTTCATCTGTAAAATGAGTAAACTACAACCTGAGGGCCAAACACCACAGAGTGAGGCATCTTCCAGGCTCTGCAGTACAGCGACTCAGAAAAGTCACTTTCTAATCTGCATCTCTGGATTTCCCAGGTACCGCCGTCCTAGGCAGAGTCGCCTAGGATATCACTTCATTTCCAGGAACACACTAAGCCTGTTCTTGCCTCAGGACCTTTGCACTTGCTATTCCTTCTACCCCTGATAGCTCAGTTGGTAAAGAATCCACCTGCAATGCAGGAGGCCCTGGTTCAATTCCTGGGTCGGGAAGATCTGCTGGAGGAGGGATAGGCTACCCACTCCAGTATCCTTGGGCTTCTCTTGTAGCTCAGCTGGTAAAGAATCCGCCTGCAATGCAGGAGACCTAGGTTTGATCCCTGGGTTGGGATGACCCCCTGGAGAAGGGAAAAGCTATACCACTCCAGTATTCTGGCCTGGAGAATTCCATGGACTGTATAGTCCATAGGAGAAGGAAATGGCAACCCACTCCAGTGTTCTTGCCTGGAGAATCCCAGGGACAGAGGAGCCTGGTGGGCTTCCGACTGTGAGGTCACACAGAGTTGGACACGACTGACGCGACTTAGCAGCAGCAGCGGCGTGGTAGTCCACGGGGTCGCAAAGAGTCGGACATGACTGAACGCCTTTCACTTTCATTCCTTCTACCCAGAATGCACTTTGCCACATCTTTGTCTAGGCGGCTCTCTCTTGATCATCCCGATGTCAACTTGTCAACTCCTTGACCACGTAACCCAGGGTAGCCCCCTGTGGCCCCAATTGGTCTTATCCTATTACCTTCTTATTTCTTCATCGCTCTTATCAGCAATGACCCCTTTTAACCATCTGTTGACTTGTGGCGACAAACATTCAACTACTTATTGGCTGTTTCCCTGCCTCCCCTGCCCCCCAGGAGAAGGCAAACTCCTTGAGTGGAGGGACTGGGTCTTATCACCTCTGTCTGTTTCCCATTGTCTGGAGCAGTGCCGGATGTGACATGACTCACACCCCTAGGTGTTGACTGAGTCCAGGACCCTTGGAACTCAGGGAGCTGGAACATAAGCCAGGCTCTGGGCTGCCCAGGTGGTCTGTGAGGACCCCTTCTCTAGCCATCTGTCCCCCTACAGACCAGGCCCTCCTCCTCAGCTCTGCCCTTGGCTGAGTCATCTCGGGCCTGGTTCCAGGCCGGCATGGAGGAGGAGGAGTTGGGTAAATGTTTGTGGTGTGAAATTGGACCTCTCTCAAGCTCCTCACCGCCTCCACATCTGAGGAGCCCCAGGGAAGGGGCGGCAAAGAGAGATGAAAGGAGGTGAGAAGCAGGTTCCAAAGTTGGCCCTTTCAGTGCAGATAAAAGCGGGAGGAAGGGAAGTCAATAGAGGGTGGAGGGGGAGGACTCAGGGGGAGTGGGGAGAGCAATACTGGAGAGGAGGGGAGAAGGCAGCGGGTGCGCTGGACCTGGGAGGCACGGACCAGGCTCCTACTGCTGCCTGGTAACTCTTGTGAACCCAGGGAAACTCCTCCCTCCCTGGATCTCAGTTTCCTGCCAAACAAGGGTGATAATGCCCTCCTGGGAAAGGTTTGGGGCTGAGCCAGAGGCTGACGGGGATGTTTAAAGAGTGTATCTGTGGTCAGTGGGGATGGAAGGGTGGAGGAGTTCATAGGCAGTGGAGGGGGGTTTTGGCCATGGGAAGGGTGGAGGCAGCCTAGGAGGCATTCAGGACCTCTGAACTGAGTCTGAACCCTTCAGCCTATCTTTGAACCCTGTCAGACTTTGGTTCATTGCTCAGCCTCCCGTAGACATCACAGTCTACTCATCTCCAGACACACCTACCACTTCTTCCCTTCCTATGCCTGTGCCTGGAGCCTTCTCCTCATAGCTACACTCGGAGAAGGCAATGGCAACCCACTCCAGTACTTTGCCTGGAGAATCCCAGGGACAGGGGAGCCTGGTGGCTGCCGTCTACGGGGTCACACAGAGTTGGACACGACTGAAGCGACTTAGCAGCAGCAGCAGCAGCAGCAGCACAGGTATACTGACCAGACTCAGGTACATGGCTCAATATAATTCCTGCCTCCTCTAGGAAGTCTTTCTAGACTCCTGAGGGTAGCCTCCAGTCTGGGAGCCCATAGATAGTTAAGCATCTTTGTGTTCTCACCTTGGGGTTGCCCTGTAAGGCTGCAGAGGCTATGCACTGGACAAATCGGAGGGCGCCATTCACATAAATGATGGTGAGAATGCTACCCATATGGAGTTGAATAATGCAGAGATCCTTAAAGTAACTTCCTTTCCCTCCTCTGATGCTCGGCACAGAGCTAGGCACACAGTTGGCTCAGGGATCATTCACTATGTACAGGGGTTTCAGGGAATAAACAGGAAGCTCCAGATGCTTACATTCAGTCAACAGTGGGCATTCACTCCATCCTGACCTCCTCCTCCGGATCATTTTCTTTCTATCCTACATCCTTTCAACTTGGACCATGGTCAGGGACTCCCCAACCCCTGCAGATTGCAAACCCTTCCAGGGACACCAACAGCGCCACACCACCCTGTGGCCTCCGCCCACTTGCCGCTGGCCCCCTTCCCCCCACGCCCCACCCCCATGCCTGTCTCTGGCTTTCTCTCCAAGTCTCCTCTTTCTGTTCCTACAGTGTCAGGTCGGTCCCTCCGTCCTTGAGTTACTCCTGCCCTCCTTCCACCGGTTTTCCTTCTCTGGCCACTTCCTCTCACTGTTGGTCTCACTGCATCTCCAGGAGCCTCTCTCTTCTCTGTCTTTCTCTGTCTTTACATTTCATTCATTCACCATGCATCAGGGAATGTCTACTGAGCGCTAGGCAGTATGAGGCCCTGAGGATACAGCGGTGAACTTAGACACGCATCCCTATTCTCCTAAAGCTTATCTTCTAGGGAGAGGGACCAAGTCATCAGGAAAATGGGTAGCAGGTTAGATGGTGATGAAGGACGAAAGAAAATGGATATGAAGTGTGGGGACACGTTGGGGTGGGGTTGACATTTTAGAAAGGGTGGTCAGGGAAGGTTGCACTGAGAAGTGACTTTTGAGGAAAGTCCTGGAGGAAGTGAGAGGACCAACCCTGGAGATGTTAAGCGGGAGAACATTCCAGGCAGAGGGATCAGGCGGTGCAAAAGCCCTGGGGTAGAGGTGGGCTGGGTGTATCCCTGGAGCTGTGAGGAGGTCAACGTGGCCAAGCAGAGTGAACCAGGGAGGAGGTGAGCCAGGGTCTGAGAGGTTACAGTGAGGCCACATCCTATAGGGTCTGGGCTTTTATCCTGAGCCCCAGAGGTGCCTTTGGAGGGCTTTCAGCAGAGGAGGGCCAGTGGAGTGTGGTTTGGGCCATGAGAAGGGTGGGGCGGAAGTCAATCTGGCTCCTGTGCCGATTCTAGATTGAAGAGGGGTGATGACAGAAGCAGAGAGAGGCAGTAATCAGGGAAGAGAAACAGGTGGCCTGGACCAGGGCGGCAGCTGTGGAGGAGGTGAGAAGTGGTCAGATTCTGGAGATGTTTTTAAAGCAGAGATGACAGACTTTGCTGATGGATTGGAGGGATGTGTGAGAGAAAAACATAAGTCGAGGATGTTTGCAACATTTTTGACCTGAAAAGCTGGAAGGATGAAATTATCTTTTTTTTTTTTTCCTTTTGGTGGAGGACCGAGGCTGAGCCCAGGTCACTGCTGCGTCTGTCACACCTGGTTCTCGTTATCCTGAGTTCCCTGTCTCTCTGCCACTGTTCTCGAATCTGATTCCTTTGTCTCTGGCTCCCGGTGGCCCGAGTCCACCGCTCTCTCCCCTCCTCCCTCACCATCACCGCCCCCAACCCCTCCCTGTTCCGTCCCCACCCCCTCTGCCCGCCGTCTGTCCGCAGGCGCTGGCGGGGTAGCAGGCAGCAGGCGTCGGCCCCGGGCGGGGGTCTCACCGGACGGGCCGGTTGGCGGCGTCGGGGTCCCGCGCCGTCACCACGCCGACCAGGGAGCCCACCTGCGCGTCCTCCTGTACCTCCAGGAGGCCGGAGGGCGGCCGGAACTCGGGGGGCTCGTCCACGTCGATCACGGCCACGCGCACGATCGCCTGGTCGCGGAACGTGCCCAGGTCAGCGAAGCGGGGGTCCACGAACTTGTTGAGGGCCTCCAGGACCACGGTGTGCACCGGCTGGGACTCGAAGTCCAGGCGCTGGAGGGGTGGGCGGAAGGGAGCAGAGGGCCCATGAGTGCGCTGGTCTGCTTCACACCTCCGAGCGACAGAGCCCAAGTCTGGGGGTTGGGGGCTGGCCTGGCCCCGAGGGATGGAGGACCGAGGCTGAGCCCAGGTCACTGCTGCGTCTGTCACACCTGGTTCTCGTTATCCTGAGTTCCCTGTCTCTCTGCCACTGTTCTCGAATCTGATTCCTTTGTCTCTGGCTCCCGGTGGCCCGAGTCCACCGCTCTCTCCCCTCCTCCCTCACCATCACCGCCCCCAACCCCTCCCTGTTCCGTCCCACCCCCTCTGCCCGCCGTCTGTCCGCAGGCGCTGGCGGGGTAGCAGGCAGCAGGCGTCGGCCCCGGGCGGGGGTCTCACCGGACGGGCCGGTTGGCGGCGTCGGGGTCCCGCGCCGTCACCACGCCGACCAGGGAGCCCACCTGCGCGTCCTCCTGTACCTCCAGGAGGCCGGAGGGCGGCCGGAACTCGGGGGGCTCGTCCACGTCGATCACGGCCACGCGCACGATCGCCTGGTCGCGGAACGTGCCCAGGTCAGCGAAGCGGGGGTCCACGAACTTGTTGAGGGCCTCCAGGACCACGGTGTGCACCGGCTGGGACTCGAAGTCCAGGCGCTGGAGGGGTGGGCGGAAGGGAGCAGAGGGCCCATGAGTGCGCTGGTCTGCTTCACACCTCCGAGCGACAGAGCCCAAGTCTGGGGGTTGGGGGCTGGCCTGGCCCCGAGGGGGCGGGGCTGACCCCGAGAGGGTGGGGCTGGCCTAAGGTCACAGTTGACTGAGGCATCACTGACTCAGTGGCATCACTGATACACTGTCGGGATACAGGGAGTCAGGCCCTGCTAGGGAGAGTCTTTCTCGGGGACACAGGGTCACATACTGACTCCCAGACTTCCCGCTACCCGGCACACGAGACTGGCCTTAATTTATTAACTTACAAAGCACTGTGTGCCAGTGTTCTAATTTTACAGCATCCCAAAGAGGCTTGTATGATTGTTATCATCCTATTTGACACGTGAGGACGTCGAGGCCCAGCAGGCTCTGTAACTTGCCCTAGGTCGCTTAGCAGTTAGTCCCTGGCAGAAGCGGGATTCACATCCCCGGCAGTGCGGCTGTCAAGTGCCAGCCCTTAACCCCACTGCAGGGAAGGCGCTGGATCTGTGGCTGCCTGGCTGTGTGTCTGTGGGCAATCTGTTCGGCCTCTCTGGGCCTCGGGTGGGAGGGTGAGATGAGACCTTCCTGGTGTTTTATTGGCGGCAGCTGCTAATGTGAGTTGAGCCTGATAAGCCGGGTGGCCTTAGAGCGTCCTCAGAGACCTCGCTAAAGCCACGCTGAGCCCTGGTCCTCATCAGGGAATGCTGGCGGGGGACCCTCTGACGGACAAGCTGCATGGCTGCGTGGACTCTGGCCTCCTAGGGATAACGCCTTTAGAGCAAAGAGAAAGGGCAGTGGTGGAACCATGGCACCACCATTACATGCTGGGGGAGCCATCCGGGCGGCAAGGGCCACCTTCCTGGAGGACTGCCCTCTGTCTAGGGACCCTCCTTTCCTCTCAGACCCTCCTTCCCTCTCACACTCCCCCTTCCCCAACAGAAAAAGAAGAAAAAGAAAGAAGGACAACCTCCCCCCTCCATCCTGTTGCCTGGGAAATCAGGATGCAGGGAGGCAGGCGGGGACCTGGCCTGGGAGTGAGTGATGGGCTCTGGAGCCAGCTCATCAGTCAGGCGGGGGCTCTGCTCCCTGAGCCAGCACTGACTCCACAGAGACACCTCAGGCGCCACTGCTGGAGCAGGCGGGGTGGGGTGGGGTTATGGGGCAAGAGGCAGGGAGGATGGGGGAGTTACTACAGGGGCGCCCCGGGTATGACAGCAAGTGCTGTGCTGGGGTCCCTGGGCTGGGCTTGGGGCCTGATTCTGCTGCTCTGTGATGCTGGGCCTCCCCAGGCCTCCAGTTCCCCCATCTGTGAAATGGGCTCATCTTACAGTGAAGACAAGAGGAGGTCAGAAAAGCCATGTAATGTTTAAAAAGGTGGATTCTGGAGACAGACTCCCTGGGGCCCTGTCCCTACAACTTCTCTGTAAGATGCTTGTCCTTGGATGCAAATGACTGAACCCAGGGCCTCAGATTCTCGCCTATGAAATGGGCAATAATAATATGGTTGTTGTAGAGATTAAATGAGTTAATACATGGAAAGCACTGGAAAGGAGGCTGGCACGCTATTAACACTTCATTGTAAGTATTAGCCTCATATTCTTATCCTAGTTGAAGAAACAGAGTTTTCTCTATCCTCAAACCCTTGTGGCCAGGGAGAGAGTTTGATTATTGAGTAATGAAGGGCTGTCAGGGCAGATGTTTCTGTGGGTCCCAGGAGGCAGAGCCTGGGCTGACAGGAACAAGATAGACTGTGGCTGAGTGGGAGAAGGAGGAGCAGGACACTGGCAGGGAGTGAGCATCCCATCCCTGGGAGCACACAAAGGCTTACGACTGTCTGTCGGCCAGGGCAGGGGACTGAGCCCTCCTGTGGGACAGCAGCGTTGGAGTGGGCAGTGTCAAAGCTCTGTGCACCCCTGAGGTGCCAAGCTTGTGACCAAGCCCTTGAAGATGATTTTTGCTTCTTTATCTGACCTCTGTCTCCTTTCCCTAGGGGGTGCTGAGTTTGCTGTTTGAGCTTCTGGTTCCTGGGCTGGTCAGTGGGTAAGGAGGCTGTTAGACTCAGGAAGGAAAGAGCTTTGGGGTCACCAGACCTGGGTTCAAATCCTACTCTATCCCTTACAGACATAATCTTGGGCAAGCCCTTTTACCTTTCTAAATCTGTTTTCTTACTTGTAAGAATGGTCATAATATGTTTTCCTTCCAAGGGTAACGTCAAGCTGAAAGGAAACAGTGAGTGTAAAGGGCCTGGTGTGAACTTGAAGAAGCACAGCATAGTGTGTAAGAGCACAGATTCAAATCTGGATTGACTCTTGGCTCTTGACTGCTAGCTGTGCAACCTTGGACAAGTCACTTAACCTCTCTGTGCCTCATGTTCTCATTTGTAAAATGGGAAGGACAGCATTAGCATTTTCCCAGGTTGGTCCAGCCTCCTTGGAGAGACTTCACCCCTGGAGTGAAGTGGGATGGGGTATTTGGCTGCTCAGTGACCCCCTACCCAACCCTGCTGCCCTGGGGCCTGCCTCCCCCATCACTTCCAGGGTGGCCGCACCTTCTGCACTACGATGATGGCCTCCTGCGTGTCACTGTCTGTGATGACCTTGAACACGTGCCCGCCGCCGCCGCTCTCGTCCCTGAGGTGGTAAGTCATGTCTGTGTTTTCGCCCACGTCTGAGTCCTCGGCCTTCACGCGTCCCACGCCGTGCCAATGGGGGCCGACTCCTGAATGCTGAACTGGTACATCTCTGTAGGGGATACAGCTGTGAGCGGGGATGGTAAGGCAGCCCCTCCCCCAGCTTCCACCAGCGCTAGAGGAGAGGAGGGAGGTCTCAGATGGGCTCCTTGGAGCTCCCTGCTTGGCCAGGACTGGTGCTGGGAGAGGCGCTTCCTCTGCAGAAATGCTGGATGCGGTGCAAAGAGGAGGGCTCTAATTCTGACCTTGGCTTTACCCCCTGACTGATTTGAGAAAGTGTCGGCAATTCTTTGGGACTCAAGTGTCCTCATCTGCCCAAAAGGGGACAGAGAAGCACCGTGATCAGGCTACAGCCCTGGAGTCAGTCCTGGCTGTGTAATTCTGAGCTCTGGTTTCCCTCATCTGTAGAATGGGAATAATAATAATTTCTTCCTGATAGCACTGTCATTTCCCAAGTAACTGAGATGATCATGCATGTCAGTTGCTTAGCACAGAGGCTAGTATCTGTTGCTGTTGCTGCTGCTGCTAAGTTGCTTCAGTTGTGTCCGACTCTGCGGCCCCAGTGTTATCCACCCAATAAATGGGACACACTGCATTCAAATAGTAGGGCTGCACACTGATTTTTTTTGTTGCTGTGGATGTTAATGACATTGGTTCCTTCATTTCCACATATTTATTGAGCATCTGTGATGTCCCAGATGCAGCTCTGTGCACTGAGCTTCCAGCAACAAGCAAAACAGGCCCAAATCCCAGGCCTCACAGTGCTTTCCTCTTAACGGAAGGAGAAAGACACTAAACAATCATATCAGAAAGATAGGATGTCAGATGGTACTTGGGAGAAAAATAAAACTGGGAAGGGAAATGGGGAGTGATGATGAAGGTGTGTGTGGAGTTTTAAATAGGGTAATTGGGACTTTCCTGGCGGTCCAGTGGTTAAGACTCTGTGCTTCCAATGCAGGCGGTGAGGGTTCAATCCTTGGTCGGGAAACTAAGATCCCACATGCCGCAGGATGCAGTCAAAAAAAAAAACTGTAAATGGGGTAATCGAGGAAAAGACAACATTTCTGCAAAAGTCTGAGGAAGGTAAGGCAGTGAGTCAAGCAGATATTTGGGAAAGACAGCGAGAACAGCAGGTGCAAGGGCCCTGAGGTGGCTGCAATGCCTGGCTTGTTTGAAGAATGGCAAGACGGCACTGTTACCAGAGTGGGGAAGCAGAGGGGAAGCCAGAAAGAATGAGGGTCAAGTGGAACTCAAGTGGCTCCCTGCTCTCCCTCCAGAGTGGAGCTGAAGGTGAGGGTGACTTGCTGAGTGATGGGCCTGCCCAGGGGAAGCAGGGGCTGTGGACTGGGGCTGTGTCTCTTAGAGCCCGCACTGGTCTGGATACCCTTGTGCGGTGTGGCTGTCTCTGACTGACTCTCACATAAGAGTCTTGGGGGGTATGTGAGAGTCATAACACAAGCTGACCATGCCACCCCCACTCTTTGCCATAGCTCCCCGCTGCACTTGGAATGAAGCTGTCCAAGCCCCTCGGCCTCTGCTGACTTCTGCAGCCTCATGCCCCCACCTCCCCACCTCCACATGAGCCTTAGCCTGGCTGAAGTTCTCGTAATTCCTTCGGGATGACTTGCTCTGTGCCACCTCCAGACACTCCCTCGCTTTACTCTCCTTTCTGCCTTCACTTCCCCTGTTTCCTCTCCTTTTTAGTCTCAGTGACTTTTACCTCCTATAATGGGGAAGGTTCCCAGACCTCCAGGCTCTGGTCCTATGTGTCCAGGGCCCCCACGCTTATCCTATTGTAAGGATTACTGCATTTCCCTAGTATTTTCTGTTTATTCTCCCTTCTTCTCTCTTCTCCCTCCCTCTGGGCTGTGAGCTCCTGCAAAGCACGGATCACATCTCTTATTCATCAGGCATTCATGGTGCCTGGCAGAACACCAGGCTGTCACATAAATGAAATGTTTGAGTGATAGTAAGTGAATGAATGAAAAACAGCATGAGTTACACTCACTAGATTAACACAAATGAAGGAAATCTGACAGTCCAAGTATCAGTGAGGATATGGTATGATGGACACATGCATTTCTTCTTGGGGGAAAACAATTTGGCTTTATTTAGTAAAGCTGAAGATGAGTTTATTCTGCTCCTCTGTAGACTAATGAAATTGCATGCAAAACAGCAGTGGGATGCATACAACCATGTTCAAAGCGGTGTCCTCTGTAGTAACCTCAGACTGGAAACAAGGTGAATGTCCATTGGCAGGAGAATAGAAAAATCATGGAATACTATACAGCACTGAAAAGGAATACATTATAGCTAGAAGCAATAGCATGTGATTTCACAAACATAATTTAGGGAGATAAAAAAGCAAAATGAAATCATTTGTATTGTGAGTTTCCACTTAGATAAGGTTAAAAAACTTATAAAATTAAACTATAATGTTGGGTGATGCCTACATGGGTGAATTGACCCTAAAGGGCTGGATAAAGAAGATGTGGTATTTATACATAATTAAATACTACTTAGCCATAAAAAAGTGAGATTTACCACTTGCAGCAAGACGGACTTGGAGGGCATTATGCTAAGTGAAATAAATCAGACAAACAAAGACAAATACTGTATGATATCACTCATATATATATATATATATATATAATCTAAAGAATATTTTAAAAAGAAACAGATTCACAGATATAGAGAACAAATTAATGGTTACCAGCGGGAAGAGGGAATTGGCAGGGCTAATATAGGAGGAGGAGATTGAGAGGTACAAATTATTAGGTTTAAGAAAACTACAAGAATATATTGTACAACATGGGGAATATAGCAACTAATTTATAATTAGTTATAACTATAAATGGAGTAAACCTTTAAAATTATGAATCACTGTATTGTACACCTATAATTTACATAATATTATACATCAAAGAAAGTGAAAGTGTTAGTTGCTCAGTCACGTCCAACTTTTTGCGATCCCATGCACAGTAGCCAGCCAGGCTCCTCTGTCCATGGAATTTTCCAGGCAAGGATATTGGAGTGGGTTGCCATTCCCTTCTCCAGGGGATTTCCCCACCCAGGGACTGAATCCGGGTCTCCTGAATTGCAGGCAGATTCTTTACCGTCTGAGCCACCATGGAAGCCCCTATTATCCATCAACTATACTTCAATAAAAAAGAAAAAGAAAAGCAAGGAGATGATGGTCATGAAAGTGGGTGGTGGTTAACTCTGGAGGAAAAGGTAAGGGGAGAAGTTATAATCAAGAAAGGACTTGTGGCAGCTTCTGGGTCCTGGTTGGTGGTTACAAGAATGTTTGTTTTGTAATTATGTGTTGAACTGGACATTTATATTTTATGCATTTCTGTCTGTGTGCTGTATTTCCCAATAAAGAAATAAAGAAAAATAGATGAACAACACGGCTATATATTAAAAATGGATGACCAACAGGGTCCTGCTATACAGCACAAGGAACTCTGCTCAATGTCATGTGGCAGCCTGAGTGGGAGGGGAGTTGGGGGGAGAATGGATACATGTGTATGTATGGCTGAGTCCCTTTGCTATCTGCCTGAAACTATCACAACATTGTTAATCGGCTACACTCTGATATAAAATGAAAAGGTTAAAAAAGAAAAAGAAAGAGTACATGAATGAATAAAATAAGAGTCTTCCAGGGGCCCTGGCCCCTCTTCTGCTCCACCCCTTACAGCTCAGGGCTGGCACACAGCCTGGCACACAGAAAACTGGGTGGCCCCCGCCCCTTCACAGGGGCTTTGAAGCTTCCCCATCAAGTGACTGGGGCTGGGCTGGGGGAGTGGCTGAGGGCGGCTGCTGGACGGGTTCCCTGGGGAACAGGAAAGATGGGGAGCTGGCTGGCGGGCCCTGCCCACCCCGCTCGGCGTCTGGACTGAGGCGCTTAGGCTGTGATGTGCTCTCAGCTAAGGGATTGGATTCCCTTATCTCTCGGGGGTCAGTCCCCTGTGGCAGGGCCTAATGTGAGCAGCAGGCCTCAAGTAATGACTCGCCTGATAGGGATCAGCCTGGCTCCCCACAGCAGTTAGTCTCTGCCAGCTTCGGCGGCTTCCTGGGCACACTTTCTCGTCTGAACCTGGGGCAGAGGGGCTGGCTGGGCTGACGGGAGGTGGGGGACTGGGCTAGAGAAGACACCCCCACTCTGCTGTGCCTGGGGAGGCAGAGAGTGGAAAGCACTCTCCCCCAGTTCAGAAGCACAGAGTCCTCCAGGCTCAGAGGAGAAGGAAAAGACCTGTCTCTCCAGACCCTGGCATTTCTATGCACAAATGATAGATGCCCCTGGGCATGGCTGCAGCCTCTGTCTGTATGTCTAAAAGACCCCTGTGTCTGTCCCTCCGTTCCCAGCATACCTTTGCAAGCTCGGATCTGTAGCAGATCACACATAATAAGAATCACAGGGGTGTGTGCAAGGACCAGCCGGACTGGGTGGACAGATGGGGGCTCACTCTTGGGCAGAAGCAAGGTGTAGGGAGGGGTGGTAAGTGTGTTACATGGATGTATGGAAAGTCAGGCAATGTTGAGGCTGTCTCTTGCAAAAAGTAAGATTGGAGGGGGGAGGGGGATAGAGTGACTTGGATGGATAGACAGATGGACAGATTGGGGAGTCCCTCTATGGTGAGAAGGCTGCAGGGCAGCTTGGAGTCAGAGGGTGGCTGGGAGGGATGACCAGACAGACACACAGATCCACGCCTCCCTCTGGGAAGGCCTCACTCACTCTGTGGGAAGCGGGGCGGGTTGTCGTTGACATCAGTGACCACGATGGTGACGGTCGTGGAGCCGGAGAGTCCACCCAGCTGGCCCGCCATGTCCGTGGCCTGGATCACCACCTCGTAGCGCTCCTGGCTCTCGCGGTCAAGGTCGGGCACGGCCGTCCGGATCACACCTGTGGGTGGGGGGTTGAAGCCAGGGATGCCCCTTGCCAGCTGCCAACCGATGCAGAGACCCCTCCCCAGGCAGAGGCCAGGCTCACTCAAGTTCAGGAGGGGAGTTGCGGATGCAGAAGACACTGAAACAACCACCACGTAGGTGTGGGGCTCAGCACACAGACACAGACACAGACACACACATGCACGCTTACACAGAAGACTCAGAGATAACTCACACTCAGCACTCCACACACACATACCCTCACACACACACTACTCTCTCACACACATCAGATTCACGCATGCGTGTGTCTTCAGTTGCTCAGTTTGTGTCTAACTCTTTGAACCCCGTAGACTGTAGCCCGCCAGGCTCTTCTGTCCATGGGATTTTCCAGACTGGAGTGGGTTGCCATTTCCTTCTCCAAGGGATCTTCCGAGACTAGGGATCAAACCCACGTTTTCTGCCTGGTAGGCGGATTCTTTACCGCCGAGCTGCTGGGGAAGCCCAGATACATGCACGGACACTTTAAAACACACACCTTCCCATCCACTTGTCCACACAAACACACACAGTATATACAGACATATTAACGTACATTCACACACTCACACACACACATGCATATTCACACACTCACATGCAACCCCAAAACAACAGAATATGGACTATTTAGTTTACTAAAAAGAGACGTAGGGCCTAGAATCAGGCACTGTGTGACTCCCCCTTGAGCCTCCAATCCCACTTTCAGGGTCTCAGTTTCCCCATATGAGGGGAATCCCGACATTTTCTGGGTGAGCCTGTGTCTGATTCATCTCTGGGTCAGTGTCACTCAGCCCAGAGCCAGCCCCAGCGTGGCAGCTTGGTGAATGTTCAACTGAGTGAACCGGCCTGACAGGCACCCTCAAGCACACTCACGATGGAGTCACACTTGCCTGCACATAAACACTGATGTGTCTTACACATTGAGATGCACTATCGATACATAAATACACAGGTAACACCTATGAAGTCATATGCACAGGCATAGCACATAGCTACTAGCACACAGTTATTCTCATACACACACATACACCCTCCATGATTAAGTCATCCCCCAGCCCTGGGGACCCCAGCCCTTTCCTCCGGGGCCTGGCCCCAGATTCTCTGTCCAGGCACCAGTTAATTGCTGATCAGACAATCCTTCAAACTGTTAATGGAAGCAGGCAGAGGGGCAGCAGGAGGGAGTGGCTGTGAGATGATTCTGAGCAGGGGAAGGCTGGACTTCTGGTCTCCCTGCACACGCGCTTATACGGTGGGAGATCAGGCGGGAGGGGGGAGTTGATGAGCCAGTCAGAGCCCCCCCACCCCTGACCCACTTCAACCTGTGAGCACCAGGTGGTGGCAGGTGGTGCCCAGGGCTTGAGCACCAGGTGGAGTCACGCACCAGCAGCCCCACGATGCGCCCCATAAACCCCATCTCTCCCTCCTGATGTCCCCAGACAGCCCCTGGCCTCCAATAAAGGCAATGGAACAGGAGGGGAGGCTAGAGTGTGTGTGTGTGTGTGTGTGTGTGTGTGTGTGTGACTGGGGGAGCCAGGGTGGTGCCTCTAGGGGGTGTGCTTGCTTTGTGGGATCCCATGGAGATACGGAAAGTGCAGTCTGTCTAATCAGGGGTCATGGAGACCCTCTATCAGCAGCCTTCAAGACTCCTCAATAAGCTCCCTCCTGACTCCTCCTTGGCTTGGACTGATCTTTCCAAGGGCAGGGGAGACTTGGAAGCAGATGAACTTGGGATAAATCCCAGATCTCTGCTATTTGTTGACCAGGTGATCTTGAGCAAAACCCTTCACCTCTCTGGACCTCAGTTTCGTCATTTATAAAATGGGACCATCACATACCTCCCCAAAGAGCAGGATTTCCACAGCTGGCACCATGGACATCTCGGGCAGGATAATTCCACCCACGAGATGCTGGTAGCAGCACCCTCCCCCTCCCAGCTACAGTTCCAGACATTGGCAAATGGTCCCTGGGGGGCAAAATTGGTGCCGAGTTTCATCTCATGAGAACTGCATGTGACAGTAACAGCAATAACTGACATGGCTGTGCATTGTCCCCATGCTTGCCATGGTTCTAAGCACCTTAAGGGAACTGCCTCATTTAAATTTCTCATCAGCCCTATGAGGATGGTGCTGTGATTATACCCAGTTTACAGATGAGGACATGGAGGCACAGACAGGTTAAGTACCGGCCCAAGGTCGCACACAGAGAAAGTGCACAGTCAGGATTCCAGCAGGCTCTCTGGGGCCGGAGCCCATGCTGTGCACAGCTCTGCTGGACCTCAGTAAGGATGGAGAGCTCCTGCCCAGCCAGCCTGGTATCCCCCACCCCACCCACCCTCAGGTACAAGGGGAGTGTGCAGGCCCTGTCTCTTATACACATCTAGATGTGTATAAGAGACAGAGCATAAAGGGGTTTATTGCTAGCTCGAGCTAGGGGTCCCATCTCATCCAGCACAGTGGAGAGCCCCGAGCTCTGGATT
>SJYC01061075.1:0-42640 GCA_006408675.1 Madoqua kirkii
GGGGCAGGGCGGGGGGTGGGGGCAGGGCGGGGGTTCCTCGTGGCTGGGCTCATCCAGCTGGGGGCTGGCTCAGCCTCCCACTCTCTGGGTGACCTTGAATGAGGCCTTGCCCTTTTCTCGGTCACTTTCCCCGTGAGTGACACAAGAACCTTGTCACTCCAAAAGCCTGGGAGCCCAGCACAACGACCTGCTTGGTCTTTGACTTGCTATGCGACCCTGGTCACATCATCTCCTCTCTCTGAGTCTTGGTGTTTCCATCTGTTCAATGGGGATGCTGACATCAGTCCTGCCACCTCTCAGAGTCGAAGTGAGAGTGAAGTGTTGATGGGCAAGCCAGCATGGGGGATATGGGGCTATACCTCCCTCTGGACCCCTCATTCCCATCCACTCTCCATCCTGAGGCAGAGGGAGGCTTCCAAAATGCAAGTCTGGCCACTTACTTCCTTGCTTAAGCTTTTCCCAGGCTACCTGCTTCCCGCAAGTCCTTTGCATGGCTCCAGTTTCCTCCTCTAGCCTCATCTCTCGCTATCTCTCTGGCTTTTCCATGTGTAAATGTGCAGTTCAGTTTTGGGTGAAGAGAGATAGGGCTACATCTCTTTTGGCCAGAGTTTGAGTCCAGGAGTAAGGGCTGCCAGACTTGGGAAATCAGAGGCTTCATAAGCTACCTCTGACTTCCGATGTGACCTGGGACCCGTCACGGCTCTTCTGAGCCTCAGTTTCCCCACTTGCAAAACTGATTTCTAAGTACTCTCTGGGTTTCTGCCATGGACAACCTCCAAATTCATCTCTCTAGCTCAGACCTTGCAGCTGAAACTGGATACTGAACTGCCTTTTTCAAGATCTCTCCTTGGCTTTCTAATAAATACTTTCAACTTAGTTCATCTAACCAAACTCATGATTTCCCTTCATCCCCACAAATCTGTTCCTCCCACTGTTTCTCCCATCTCAGTAAATGGAGATTCTATCTATTTAATTGCCTAGGTCAAAATCTCAGTAGTCATCCTTGAATTTTCTTTCTCTCACACCTCACATCCAATCATTAGCAAATGCTTTCAGCTCTACTTTCGAAATATATCTAGAAGCCGACCTCTTTTCAGTACCACCTTACTGGTACCACCTTGTTCCAAGCTACCATCATTTCCTGCCTAGGTAATTGCAATATCCTTGTCAACAAGCTATCTGTTTCTGCCTTTCCCCCACTTCTCCATCTAATCTTCATGGAACAGCCACAGGATCCTGTTCAAATTAAGTCATATCATGTCACACTTCTGAACAAGCCCCTCTACTAACTTCCCAGCTTGCTGAGCATAAAAGGCAAAACCTTGACTATGATCACATGGCTGCCCGATCTGGTCTCCTCTCTGCTTCCCCTCAGAGGGAATTCAGCCTTGGGACCTTTGCTTATACTGTTCCCACTGCCTGGAATGCTGTTCCCTGGGCGCAGGCTCTCACTTCTTTCGAGTCTTTGCTTCAGTGTCTTCTTCCCAGCACCAGGATTGGTTTGTTAACTTGCTTCCTGCCTTCCTTGAACAGAATCTCCCTTCCATATAAGCAGAGAGGCTGGTCTGCCTTCTCCTTGCTGTGTCCCCAGGGCCTATGTATCCTTGTTAAATGAATGAATGAATTCACTCAGCAGACACATGACCTGTCAAATGCATGCACGAGTCTAAAGGCCATGCACATCTGCACACGCGTGAGAATACAGTATGCACAGCAGAAAACACCAGCACACCAGTGTGTGTGTATGTGTGTGAACACAAATCCACACCCACATTCACACCCCCCCCATTCCCTGTTCTCTCACCATCCTTTGCGCTCACCGTTTTCTCTGGTGAGGAAGGTGGTAGTGGCCGGTTTCTATCCAGTTTCTATCAGGAGCCCTGGGCTAAGTGATTGTCCAGGACTGTCCCTGGGCAGCTGGGTTCACAGCTGTATCCTGACTTCCCTCCCTGCAGCAGCCTCCCTCTCTCAACCCGGCCGCTCCCCTTCCCCTCTTGCTGACTCACCCCACCCCCCACAGCCCACCGCCCACCTGTGGGTGAGAGCTCAGCCACGCTGCCATGTAGGGGCCGTGCAGGAAGCGAGGCTCGCTGTCGTTGATGTCCTGCACCTTGATGATGAACTCCGACTCGGGCTCCAGCAGGCGGTTGGTGGCACGGTCCCGAGCTTGAGCCCGCAGCGTGTAGAAGGTCTTCTGTTCCCGGTCCAGGCGCTCCATGGCGTGGATGTCGCCTGTCAGCTCATCAATCAGGAAGATGGTCCCAGCGCCCTCGCCCGAGATGGTGTACTTGATGGCCCCGTCACCCTCGTCTGAGTCCGAGTGGATCTGGGGAGGCAGGCAGGAAGGCAAAATGGAGGCCAGGGTGGGAGCTCCTGTTGGTGCCCCATTCCCAGCAAGTCCCACTGGGGGCCTGTTCCTAAGCACATCTCTTCTTACGCATTCTTCAGTGAAGACACCGAGGCTGGGGAAACCAAACGTGATCCCAGTGCCAGGCCTCACTGTCTGGTCTGGCATGTTTCACTAGCCCTCCATGGCTCTTCCTGCTCCAGCCCCGCCCTTGTAATCCACCTTCCCCTCTGTGGCCAGAGATATCAGCCTCAGAGGCAGATCTGAACAGGTCCTCCCCCTGCATGCAATCTTTTATGGCTCCCTATCACCCTTACAAAGAAGTCACAGCCACCTCCACACCTCTCTGCTTCTTCTTTGCGTGTCCTGCCTTATTTCTCTGTCTACTGAAAGTCTTCTCATCCTGCAAGGCTTGCCACATCTTGCAAGTTTAAATGCCACCTCTTCTCAAAAGCTTTTTTTTGGACCCACCCCCATCCCCACCTCCATTCCACCTCCAACTCTGCTATTCCGCTCCCAGATCTTTGCGAGACGTCAAGCCATCGTTATCACGTTCACTGTAGCCATGCTTCTCAAATCTTAATACGCATGCAGATCGCCCAAGATCTTGGTAAAAAGCAGATTCTGACCCAGGGAGTTTGGAGTGGGGCCTCAGAATCTGCATTTTTAGCAAATTTCCAAGTTGCTGTCCATGACCCTCGCTGGAGTAACAGGGCTAGGGTCCCTAGGCTCAGAGCCCCCAGAAGTATCTTCTTACTTCTTTGGAGAGCAGCCTCAGGGCTTGGCATACGCTGGGGACAGGGACTGGAAGGACAGAGGGGGAAGGGGGGTGCAAACTGGAGGAGCACCCACCATGTGCCAGGCAGTGTGCTGAGCAATTTACATACTTATTTGGTGCAGAGGGCTTTAAAAAGAAAATTGCTATTAGAGTAGGTTTTGCTATCTTCACTTTGCAGATTTTTTTTTTTTTTCATTTTCCTACTGAGGACTAGAGAAATGGGATGAATTGCTCAAGGTCAGACCGCTGGAAGAACTGGCCTGGTCCACAGCCTGGGCTTTCTCACCCATCCTCACGCCTCTTGGGAGAAGCCCATGGTGGAGGGAAGAAGCAGAACAGCTTGGTCAAACCTCGATGCCAGCATCACCCCCCTGTGAGTTCTTGCACAAGTCACTACCTCACTGGGCTTCAGGTCCCTCCTCTATAACATGCGGAGCATAATAGCACCTCCTCCTAGAGGTGCTAGAGGGTGGCACACCTGCATGCTAAGTGGCTTCAGTCATGTCCGACTCTTTGTGACCCCATGGACTATAGCCCGCCAGGCTCCTCTGACCATGGGATTATCCCAGGCAAGAATACTGGAGTGGGTTGCCATTTCCTCCTCCAGGGGATCTTCCAACCCAGGGATCAAACACATGTCTCTTACATCTCCTGTATCAGCAGAGGGGTTCTTTACCACTAACATCACCTGGGGAGCCCACATGGAGGGCTAATTGAGTCTGAAGTCCACATAAGGCCCTTAGCACTTGCCTGGCACCAGATGGTGTTTACAATATATAACAGCTAGCCTGGCAGTGGCACTGCCTATGGAGTGGTACCACAGCAGAGCCCCTGCTGGTCCAGGTGGGAACACTTTGGATGTTGGATCACATAGAGGTCCAAGGAGCAGAGAGAGCCGAGGGGAAGAGACTATTTACTGCAGGTAGGGAGCCTTTTCACTATTTTAGCAACTACAAGTATACTGGTAGGTACTAGCTGAAAATCAGTCCTGCCTGAGACATAGTAAGTGTCCTGTAAATGGTAGCTATCATTATTATTATATTATTACTAAATGCTAGCTATATATAACTGGGATTTAATCCAGGCATGCTAAGCTCCAGAACCCAGGCTGTTTTCACTGCACCAAGCTCTCCTGGGCAAGGAACCAGCAGAAAGACTATTCTCCCACATAGAAACACCCAAGTCCTTATCCTACAACGTCTAAATCTCTCAAGCAGCTCTGAGCAGAGGAAAATGCATCCGAGGAAGCCAGTGACCTTGTGTGGCTCTCTGCTGCTCTCTAAGCTTCTGTCGAGACGGGACATGAACAAGAGAAGCCCTAAAGGCCCCTTTCAGAGCAGGACGCCATGTACCCCAGCCCATTCAGCAGGATAACAGGTGCCAATGAAGTCATCACGAAGAGGGATAAAAGCCCGCCCTCTGCCACGCAGGAGGAGCCTGGGTATAAATTCTGCTGGTGGAACTTTGTGTCTGAAAGGTGGATTATAGAAGTGCCATTTGGAAGATTGAATGGCCCATAAACATTTTCATATTTCATTAGCCGATTAATGGGCATCTCTCTCTTTTTGGCGAGTCTGCTGATTCTCAGCAGAAATTCGGGGAGTAAATGGAGGCGTCGGGTGGAACCTTTCCGGGTCCCCGTCCTGTTATAGATTGCCCCAATTAATGCCCGTCCTGGGCTCCACTGAGAAGCCTTCTTCCTGTCCAGTTACTGTTAATAGATTTCTCATAAGTGGCTGGATTGTAAAAACCTCATAACTCAGTTTAATACCCCCAATAAAATTATCTCAAGACATCGGCCCTGAATCATTGGCAGTGCTAGAGATGAGGAGACCTGTCTCTCCTGTTTGCTGTTTATGCTGTTCCTCCACCTCTGCCTGGAGGAGGTGGGGACCAGAGAGGGTGAATGGGTTCCCTTTTCGGATGACTTCACCCACTTCCCAGTCAGACCCATCGTGGGTTTATTTAATCAGCACACACTCCTCCCCAGAAGTCTGGTGGAATAGATGCCATTTGGGGGAATGCGTAACAGCAGTAATCTTATTAGTCTTCATCACTATCCTAATAAGAATGAAATGTCATTCTTAGTTCCATTTATCAGATGAGGAAACTGAGGAACACAGAGGGGAGGTCACTTGCCTGGTCACCCAGCTAAGAGCAGGAAGCCAGTCTCCTGAACCCATCACTCATGAACGTTGTGATCACATCATCTGTTATTTTCATCCCTCTGGGTCCATTTTTCCACCTGAGAAAGCAGATCGAGTCCTACCTGGCACAGATGCGGCGAAGATGAAACAGGCGCATGACCTGCACATTCTGTAGGGTCTCCCTAGAGGCTCAGTGGTAAAGAACCCGACTACAAATGCAGGAGAAACAGGTTCAGCCCCTGGGTCGGGAAGATCCCCTGGGGAAGGAAATAGCAACCCACTCCAGTATCCTTGCCTGGGAAATACCCATGGACAGAGGAGCCTAGTGGGCTACAGTCCACAAGGTGGCAAAAAAGTTGGACACAACTCAGCGACTAAACAACAACACACTCTGTAAGAGATTGTCTCCTTCCCATTCGTCTCCTAGGTCTCCATCACATCCCTGAAGCCTTTAACATTTTATCTCAGCCTTAGCCAGGGATCACCTACCAGTGAGGAGTAGAAAGGAGAGAGTGAAACCCAGTGATGATGTCATTGATATTCTTCCGTGAAGTGTGACACAGAGCTCATGCTGGGGCCCAGTGGCTGCTCTCTGGGGACAGCAGAGTCAGACAGAGCCGGTCAGCCTGCGGAGGAGCTAACAGCTCAGAGCTGCAGATTTGGGCTGGGTCGGGGCTGCTTCCCACCCCCCACCCCCCGCCTGGGTCCTGGTTCTGGAATGGAGAGGAAGTGGACAGAAAATCTTGGCGGGCTAAAGTCCACAGGGTCACAGAGTCAGACACGACTGAAGTGACTTAGCACCCACATACATGCCGATCATTCTATCCCAGGATGATATTTCTCAAGAATCTCAGCTATGACTCTGGAGGATTGGACTTTTATTTACTGAGCGCCTACTACATGCCAGATTGCAAGCCTCTGCAGAAGTCTAATTTAACGTTGTGGCAGGACTTCCCTGGTAGTCTAAGTGGTTAAGAATCCGCCTGCCAGTGCGGGGGACATGGGTTTGTTCCCTGGCCCAGGAAGATCCCACATGCCGTGGGGCAACTACCCTGGCCCATGTGCCACAACTGCTGAGCCCACACTCTATAGCCAGTGAGTTGAAACTACTGAGCCCACGTACCCTGCAGCCCATGCACCACAACAAGAGAAGCCACTGCAATGAGAAGCCCACACACCCCATCTAGAGAGTAGCTGCCACTTGCCACAGCTAGAGAGAGCCTGGTGCATAGCAATGACAACCAAGCGCAGCCAAAAATAAATAAATGTAAAAGAAAGCATTGTGGCCTATGTAAATGCCTCTCCATTTTCCAGGAGAAGAGACTGAGATGGTCCCAGGTCTGTCTGACTCCAAAGCACAGGTTGGTCCCTCTGCAGCCTTTGGACTCTTGTCCACTTACACGGCTTCCCTGTAGCTCAGTTAGTAAAGAATCTGCCTGCAGTGCAGGAGACCCTGGTTCAATTCCTGTGTCAGGAAGATCCGCTGGAGAAGGGATAGGCTACCCACTCCAGTATTCTTGGGCTTTCCTGGTGGCTCAGCTGATAAAGAATTGCCTGCAATGCAGGAGACCTGGATTCGATCCCTGGGTTGGGAAGATCCCCTGGAGAAGGGAAAGGCCGAGCAGGTCCCAACTGACCTTCTCAGTCGGACACAGCTGAGCGACTTTCACTTCACTTCACTTAGTCCGCTTACACCATTTCTGGTTAAGGAAGAGGGAGAAAGGATGAGGGGGTGGGCTGGAGGGCAGTCATGGTGCTGCATGGCTTCGACAGAGGCCTGTACCAGCCTGTACCCACAGGCCACGGTCACTGGCGGCCTTTTCAGTCTGAGCCTCTATCTCATCATTTGGAAAAGGACTTCAAAATCAGAAGAGGTGATGAGCTTTGGATACAGGAAGAGCCAGGTGCCAGCATCTGCTTTGTCACCTGCTTCCCTGGCCCCAAGTGAGAGGCTACCTTCCTCCAAGCCTCAGTTTTCTCAACAGTAAATGAGGCTGACAGTGCTCCCTCACTCTAATACTTAGTCCGCTTACACCATTTCTGGTTAAGGAAGAGGGAGAAAGGATGAGGGGGTGGGCTGGAGGGCAGTCATGGTGCTGCATGGCTTCGACAGAGGCCTGTACCAGCCTGTACCCACAGGCCACGGTCACTGGCGGCCTTTTCAGTCTGAGCCTCTATCTCATCATTTGGAAAAGGACTTCAAAATCAGAAGAGGTGATGAGCTTTGGATACAGGAAGAGCCAGGTGCCAGCATCTGCTTTGTCACCTGCTTGCCTGGCCCCAAGTGAGAGGCTACCTTCCTCCAAGCCTCAGTTTTCTCAACAGTAAATGAGGCTGACAGTGCTCCCTCACTCTAAAGAGGCACTAGATAACATGTGGGAGCTCCTGGCACATCCTAAGCGCTCACTGAAGACAAGTTTCCTTTCCTTTTCTGGCACCTGGTCTCAAGAGAGATTGAGGGTCACCGAGTGCATCCATTCCCCCACCTCCTGACATAATAACCATAGGCTCCAATCCTGACCCACTGAAGACAGGGGGGTCATTATGCAACATCTTCTTGTCTTTTATTTATTTTTAAAGTATTTATTTTATTATTGTAAGTATTACTATTTTATACTAAGTATTATTTTATTTTATTATTCTTATTTTATTTATTTTTATTTTCTGACCCTGCCACGTGGTATGTGGGATCTTGGTTCCCTGACCAGGGATCGAACCTGCATCGCCTGCATTGGACGTGTGCTATCTTAACCACTGGACTGCCAGAGAATTCCCTCTTCTTGCCTTTTAGACTCAGCTCGTTTCCTCCTGCAGGCAGCCCTCCCAGAGACCCTGCCATTTGCCCTCCGCCACGCACACTCCCCTCTGCTCCACACTCGCCTATGCTGCTGCTAAGTCGCTTCAGTTGTGTCCGACTCTGTGCGACCCCATAGATGGCAGTCCACTAGGCTCCCCCCATCCCTGGGATTCTCCAGGCAAGAACACTGGAGTGGGTTGCCATTTCCTTCTCCAATGCATAAAAGTGAAGTTGCCCAGTTGTGTCCAACTCTTAGCGACCCCATGGACTGCAGCCTACCAGGCTCCTCTGTCCATAGGATTTTCCAGGCAAGAGTACTGGAGTGGGGTGCCATTGCCTTCTCTATAACACCTCTATATTGCAGTCTGTCTCCCCAGTTCTCATGGGGCTCAGGGGCAGGGACTAACTTTGATTCATCTTTGTCTCAATTCCCCATGCCAGGCACACATTCTGACAACATATGCAGAGAAAATACAGGGGGAGTGGGAGAGGTGTGTGTGTGTGTGTGTGTGTGTGTGTGTGTGTGAGAGAGAGAGAGAGAGAGAGAGAGAGAGAGAGACAGCAAGTGTGTATGTGAGATGGTGAGCTCAGATCAAGCATATGGCTGTTCATGTCCATTTCCCCTATACCTAGGTTAGGCCACAGCACCAAACACTGAATACATGAATAATGAAATATACAACTGTTGCTGTGTGTGTGTGCTTAGTTGCTTCAGTTGTGCCTGACTCTTTGCAATCCCATGGACTGTAGCCCACCAAGCTCCTCTGTCCATGGGATTCTCCAGGCAAGAGTACTGGAGTGGGTACCCATGCCCTTCTCCAGGGGATCTCTCCAACCCAGGGATTGAACCCAGGTCTCTTATGTCTCCTGCATTGGCAGGAGGGTTCTTTACCAATAGCGCTTACCTGGGAAGCCCTGCAACTGTCATGGGAATTTGCAGCTGTCTTCCAGGATTTCTGAAGGATCCAGTCACTCTGTTCAATCCCAGGTACCCGTGAGCTAGACTAGGAAGGACAATCACTAGGCACACTTTTGGACCCTCTACTGTTACCTCCTTGCTATTTCATAATGATCTTATGGCTCAGAGTTCATCCTTTCCCTATTGTACAGATTGGCAAACCGAGGCTCACAGAGGGCACACATCCTACCTAAAGCCACATAGCTAACAAGAGGCAGCCCAAGGCCTGTCTGCCTCCACATCCTGGGTTCTTTTCTCTGCAGCTATTGGAGACAGCCCCACAGGGGATTCCCCCTCCCTAAGCCTCAGCCCTGGATCATAAACAACTTGAAAACACCAGAGTGATGGCTTCTCATCCTTGGGGGGTGGGGGCTGCTGAAAAATGGGATTTACGAGGCCATTAATTACTTCCTCCTAATTAAATCAAAATTAAATGCGAGCAGAGGTACGTTTTCCTTATTAAAGACAATTAAACGGACAGTGCAGCTACGCAAATAAAACGAGCCCAGGATTTAAACGGAAAGCAAATCAAATAAAAAGCCTCCCCCAGAATGAGGGATCTGTTCATGCCTGTGCTACTCGTAAACCAGGAGTTCATCAATTTTCTTTAAATATTAGCAACTTAATTAAATCTGCTCTCCTCCCCACTTTAATCCTGCCGTATATCTAAAATAGATCTCACCGCCCACAGGAGTTGGTCATAAGTGCTGACCCCATAATTCTCTTAAAAAAAAAAAAGAATTAAAAATCCTACAAAACCCACATCCAGCTGACAGAAGCCTCAGGGGAAATTACAGTTCGGAAAAGGGATTAGTCAAAGTACCCAGATTGTATGGAAGTGTGGGGAGGCCACTCTGAGGGTGGGAGTTGTGGGAAGGTGTAGGGAAGAGGTGGGCCCCCAAGCTGCTGCGGTGGGAAGGGGAGAGCATAGTAGAGGGATTTGTTGGTGTGGGCCCCTGGTGACAACCACGGGGCCCAGTGGCTTCTGCAGGTGCCAACAGGAGCCTGGCAGTGAGTGATGGAGGAGGTGGCTGTAAAATAGGTTACCACTGGGCGCCTGGGGTTCACTCCGAGGATGGTGCTGTTGCTAAGCTACCTTTGGAATTCGACAAGGACGGATGCTCCCAGCGGCTCCCTGGGGCGGGGGACCAGGAAGCAGTGAATTAACTGAAATTGTGAAGTCCTTTCTCCCTGATGAGTGAGAGAGTGTGGTATGAATGTGTGCGTATGTGTGCGTGCATACACAACCACTTGTACAAATGTGGGACTTGGCTGGAACGGGAACAGGTGGTTTTCAAGAGGATGCGCTCATCTTCCCAGAGTGAGGGGTGGGCTGGCGACCACTTCCCCCTACTTTGTGGTGAGAACTAGCACATCAGGTTGCAACGAAGGCTTTCGGGATGTAGGGCGTGGGTTCATAATGCCGGTGTATACTCAAGGCAGTGGGAATATCAGGCAAGATCCATCATAATAAAAGCTAATACTTACTGGGCACACAGAATGTGCTCTCCAGGTTCTTGGCATATGCTAACTCATTGAATCCTCACTGCGACTCTTTGAGAAGGTGCCAGGTACAGCCTCACTCAACAGATGAAGAAACTTAGGCACCAAGAGGTTAAATAATGTGCCAAGGTCAGAAAAGAAGTCAGCAGCAGAGCTGAGGTTTGAGCCCCGGCAGTCTGACTCTGGTTGAACAGCAAAGTGAATCAGTCATACATATACATATGCATATACACATACACATACATACACATACACACATACATATACATACACATATACATGTATGATCATAGAAATATACATGTATGATAATATAAACACACACATATACATGTATATGTATATGTGTAACAATATAAATACATATTCCAATAAACTGTGGAAAATTCTGAGAGAGATGGGAATACCAGACCACCTGACCTGCCTCTTGAGAAACCTATATGCAGGTCAGGAAGCAACAGTTTAGAACTAGACATAGAATAACAGACTGGTTCCAAATAGGAAAAAGAGTATGTCAAGGCTGTATATTGTCACCCTGCTTATTTAACTTATATGCAGAGTACATCATGAGAAACGCTGGGCTGGAGGAAGCACAAGCTGGAATCAAGATTGCCAGGAGAAATATCGATAACCTCAGATATGCAGATGACACCACCCTTATGGCAGAAAGTGAAGAGGAACTAAAAAGCCTCTTGACGAAAGTGAAAGAGAGTGAAAAAGTTGGCTTAAAGCTCAACATTCAGAAAATGAAGATCATGGCATCCGGTTCTATCACTTCATGGCAAACAGATGGGGAAACAGTGGAAACAGTGTCAGACTTTATTTTGGGGGGCTCCAAAATCACTGCAGATGGTGACTGCAGCCATGAAATTAAAAGAACGCTTACTCCTTGGAATGAAAGTTATGGCCAACCTAGATAGCATATTGAAAAGCAGAGACATTACTTTGCCAACAAAGGTCCGTCTAGTCAAGGCTATGGTTTTTCCAGTGGTCATGTATGGATGTGAGAGTTGGACTGTGAAGAAGGCTGAGTGCTGAAGAATGGATGCTTTTGAACTGTGGTGTTGGAGAAGACTCTTGAGAGTCCCTTGGACTGCAAGGAGATCCAACCAGTCCATTCTGAAGGAGATCAGTCCTGGGTGTTCTTTGGAAGGAATGATGCTAAAGCTGAAACTCCAGTACTTTGGCCACCTCATGAGAAGAGCTGACTCATTGGAAAAGACTCTGATGCTGGGAGGGATTGAGGGCAGGAGGAGAAGGGGACGACAGAGGATGAGATGGCTGGATGGCATCACCGACTTGATGGACATGAGTCTGAGTGAACTCTGGGAGTTGGTGATGGACAGGGAGGCCTGGTGTGCTGCGATTCATGGGGTCGCAAAGAGTCGGACACGACTGAGCGATTGAACTGAATTGATACATATACATATACACATACATCCCTGAACCACACACTATACCACTTTTCACAAAAAAGAATGCTTTGGGCCCATGTTTGCAAAGAGATGGAAACGTCTCTTCTCTCTGCACAGAGTGCTTTTCTGGAGGTGGCCTTGAGAGTAAGGGAGGAGGGGCTCTGAGTGAAGATGATGGAGGGGAAGATAACGTAGTCATGACAGCAGTGGGGATGCTGGGAGAAGGGTCCCTGGGGCTGGGCACAGTGCGGGGCTCATCAGTTCAGTTCAGTTCAGTCATAGCAGATGCTTAATGCAGGACAGTACTGTGCAGCACAGGGAACTCTATTCAGTACTCTGTGATGACTTACATGAGAAAAGTGTAAAAAAGAGTAGGTAGATGTATAACTGATTCACTTTGCTGAACACCTGAAAGTATCACAACGTTGTAAATCAACTATATGCCAATAAAAATTTTTAAAAACTGCACTGGAGGAATTCCCTGGCGGCTCAGTGATTAAGACTCCATGCTTCCATGGGAGGGGGTGTGGGTTCAACTCCCGGTCAGGAAACTAAGATTCCATATGCCCCATGGCCAAAAAGTTAAAATAAATAAATAGGGTCAGGATATTACAAAAAAATACTATTAAAAAATGCACTGGGGCAAGACCTGGTTTCAGTAGAGCCTCTCCTCTTGGGGCTGGTTCTAGTCCTGTGCTGGACTCACCCCATCTCTGCTGATGAAAAGTCCCTGGAAAGCTGAATGTCCTTGTCATGATGCTCATAATAGTTCTTCTGGCCTCAGCTTCCCCTTCTTACAATGAAGGGAGGTACTAGGGACCCCCATCACCTGGGGATGGTGGTTCAAGGAGACAGGGGTGGTGTTTCACTCATGACAATAATTGGTAGGTGGAGGCAGATGGAAGGTGGTGAATGAATGAGCAGCTGGTTTCTTTCATCTGTTGGGGATGTGGATGGCTGAGGAGACCTTCTTAGAGCCCCAGCTGGCAGGCAGACAACACAGCCGAGGTGCCTGAGACCACTGCAGCTGACAATCAGGTAGACGTGTCAGTCACTCCCTGAGTTTCTGGGCTTTTTCTGAACCCATATCTCTCTCTTAAGCTTGGAGGTCTTGGAGAGGTTTGGAGAAGCAGCACATGGGTTTCAATCCTAGCTAAGCCACTTGCTCACTCTATGCCTGTCCGCTCTGCACCTCGAGTCCTTACCTACAAAATGGAATGATTTCTACTTTGCAGTTTAAAAGTTAAATGCTTCATATGGGAATAATGAGAAAACAACAATAAACAAATAACCAGGGACTTCCCTGGTGGTCCAGCGGTTAAGAATCTGCCTTGGATCAAGCATATGGCTGTTCATTTCCATTCACCCTGTACCTAGGTTAGGCCACAGCACCAAACACTGAATTATGAGTAATGAAATATACAACTGTCATTGTGTGTGAGTGTGTGCTAAGTCGCTTCAGTTGTGCCCAACTCTTTGCAACCCCATGGACTGTAGCTCACCAGGCTCCTCTGTCCAGGGGATTCTCCAGGCAAGAGTACTGGAGTAGGTTGCCACATCCTTCTCCAGGGAATCTTCTGGCCCAGGGATCAAACCCACATCTCTTTTGTCTCCTGCGTTGGCAGGCGGGTTCTGTACCCCTAGTGCTACCTGGGAAGCCCACTTCACTCATGCACTATAAACATCTCAACTGCTGACAAGACTCTAAATAAGCCAGGTTCTGTCAGGCCGTCAAGTCTTTTTTATAGGCTATGCCCTCTTCCCATCAGCCCAAACTCCTACTCATATATTAAAATGCAGCTCAGGCATTTAGAAAATACTTCCACAAAGCCAGGCAACAGATACCACTTAATGAATGCCTACTCAGTGCCAGGTGCTGACCTGTGAAGGTTTTTATGCACCAGGGTGTCTCTGCCTCTTCATCATCGCACCCATGAGGGGCTTAGGGATTAAAGGGATGAATGAAAGTCCTTCTCAGTTCCATATACTCAAGGCACAGATCTTCAGTCACATTAACCAACACTTACTCAGTGTGAGAAAGTAGCTTTCATTCATTCATTCATTCAATGAACAATTTGTGAGCAATGTCTGTGCTAGGCACTAGGGATTTTATGGTGAGCAAAACAAACACAATCTAATAGGAAAGACATGCATTAACTGCATAATCAAACAAAAACACATACATAATGAAGTGTTATGAAAGAAAGATATGGGGACCTCAAGGGCACATAACAGGGAGGTACAGCCACATGCAGGGGGATCCGTCCCAGATGGGTGTGATCAGGGATGGCTTCTCTGAGGAAGTGCCATTTCAGTGGAGACCTGAGTGTGAGATAAAGTCAGCAGCAGAAGGAGCAGGATGGGGACATCCCTGGTGGTCCAGTAGTTGGGAGTCTGCCTGCCAGTGCAGGGGACGTGGGTTCGATCCCTTGTCCAGGAGGATCCCACATGCTGCGGGGCAACTGGGCCTGTGCACCACAGCTATTGAGCCTGCGCTCTAGAGCCCAGGAGCTTCAACTCTGAGCCCATGTGCCGCAACCACTGAAGCCCACGCACGCTAGACTGCGCTTCCCGGCCAGAGAAACCACTGCCAATTGAGAATAGCCCCCACTCTGCAACTAGAGAAAACCCATGCACAGCAAGGAAGACCCAAGGCAGTCAAAAATGTAAATAAAAAAAAGGAGCAGGATGGAGCAGTTAGGGGAGGCAAGTAATCTAGGTAGGTAAGGGGGTGTGGAGATGGCAGAAGCCTCTGGGGGTAGCAGAGGGACCAGGGAAAGGGATCAGAAGGGTGTCCTGGTCCAAAACTCAGAGGGAGTGTGGCAGATGAGGTTGGAGGAGCCGGATCTTTGCAAGCAGTGGAGCAGAATTTGAACCTGACCCTGAGTGCATGGGAAGCAATGGACGGATTTTGAGCATAGCAGGGAGACTCTGTGTGTGCCATGATCAGATCTGCAAACTCCTTTCTACATTCTGGCAACCGGTTCCAGTATTCTTGTCTGGAGAATCCCATGGACAGACAAGCCTGGCTGGCTGCAGTCCAAGGGGTCTCAAAGAGTCGCACATGACTGAAGAGACTTAGCATAGCATAGCATTCTGCATTCTAGCTGGGTCCAGCTACAAGAGGGACTGGCTTTCCGCCCTACTAGCCCTCTGGCTCCTCCGTGGGGTCGCTAAGAGTCGAGGAGACTGAGCGACTTCACTTTCACTTTTCACTTTCACGCATTGGAGAAGGAAATGGCAACCCAATCCAGCGTTCTTGCCCGGAGAATCCCAGGGACAGAGGATCAGCCTAGTGGGCTGTCGTCTATGGGGTCGCACAGAGTTGGACACGAGTGAAGCGACTTAGCAGCAGAAGCAGTCCTCTCTGCTCTAAGATGCGAAAGCAAGAGGATCCAGAGAAGGATGCAGGGCAGGGATGCCAGCAGAGTGAGGATCCTGTGGTCCAACCGCCCCATCAGGGCAGCTGGGAGGAGGCAGAAGGGATTTGGGAGGGGTTGGGAGGGAACTGAGATCCCTTGCGTGTCTCTGGGGTCCTAGGAGTAGGATGGCGGATGCTGGGTCCCACTTTACCTTGCCCACGTACAGGGGCTCGGTGCCCGTGTACTCCTCCACCACGAAGAACTGGTTCCACACCCAGCCGCGCTTCACGCGGCCCGCGCCGGGCGCGCCGTCCTGCACCGACGGCGCAGGCGTGCCCGCAGCCCACAGGGCTCCCAGCAGCGGCGGCGGCGGCGGCGGCAGCAGCAGCAGCAGAAGCAGCAGCAGCAACGCGGGCGACAGCGCGGCTCCCACCTGGTAGACGTGTCAGTCACTCCCTGAGTTTCTGGGCTTTTTCTGAACCCATATCTCTCTCTTAAGCTTGGAGGTCTTGGAGAGGTTTGGAGAAGCAGCACATGGGTTTCAATCCTAGCTAAGCCACTTGCTCACTCTATGCCTGTCCGCTCTGCACCTCGAGTCCGTTACCTACAAAATGGAATGATTTCTACTTTGCAGTTTAAAAGTTAAATGCTTCATATGGGAATAATGAGAAAACAACAATAAACAAATAACCAGGGACTTCCCTGGTGGTCCAGCGGTTAAGAATCTGCCTTGGATCAAGCATATGGCTGTTCATTTCCATTCACCCTGTACCTAGGTTAGGCCACAGCACCAAACACTGAATTATGAGTAATGAAATATACAACTGTCATTGTGTGTGAGTGTGTGCTAAGTCGCTTCAGTTGTGCCCAACTCTTTGCAACCCCATGGACTGTAGCTCACCAGGCTCCTCTGTCCAGGGGATTCTCCAGGCAAGAGTACTGGAGTAGGTTGCCACATCCTTCTCCAGGGAATCTTCTGGCCCAGGGATCAAACCCACATCTCTTTTGTCTCCTGCGTTGGCAGGCGGGTTCTGTACCCCTAGTGCTACCTGGGAAGCCCACTTCACTCATGCACTATAAACATCTCAACTGCTGACAAGACTCTAAATAAGCCAGGTTCTGTCAGGCCGTCAAGTCTTTTTTATAGGCTATGCCCTCTTCCCATCAGCCCAAACTCCTACTCATATATTAAAATGCAGCTCAGGCATTTAGAAAATACTTCCACAAAGCCAGGCAACAGATACCACTTAATGAATGCCTACTCAGTGCCAGGTGCTGACCTGTGAAGGTTTTTATGCACCAGGGTGTCTCTGCCTCTTCATCATCGCACCCATGAGGGGCTTAGGGATTAAAGGGATGAATGAAAGTCCTTCTCAGTTCCATATACTCAAGGCACAGATCTTCAGTCACATTAACCAACACTTACTCAGTGTGAGAAAGTAGCTTTCATTCATTCATTCATTCAATGAACAATTTGTGAGCAATGTCTGTGCTAGGCACTAGGGATTTTATGGTGAGCAAAACAAACACAATCTAATAGGAAAGACATGCATTAACTGCATAATCAAACAAAAACACATACATAATGAAGTGTTATGAAAGAAAGATATGGGGACCTCAAGGGGCACATAACAGGGAGGTACAGCCACATGCAGGGGGATCCGTCCCAGATGGGTGTGATCAGGGATGGCTTCTCTGAGGAAGTGCCATTTCAGTGGAGACCTGAGTGTGAGATAAAGTCAGCAGCAGAAGGAGCAGGATGGGGACATCCCTGGTGGTCCAGTAGTTGGGAGTCTGCCTG
This sequence comes from Madoqua kirkii, assembly GCA_006408675.1. Taxonomy (NCBI): domain Eukaryota; kingdom Metazoa; phylum Chordata; class Mammalia; order Artiodactyla; family Bovidae; genus Madoqua; species Madoqua kirkii. The sequence continues at coordinate 17,109 of SJYC01061075.1, forward strand.
CCAGTGCAGGGGACGTGGGTTCGATCCCTTGTCCAGGAGGATCCCACATGCTGCGGGGCAACTGGGCCTGTGCACCACAGCTATTGAGCCTGCGCTCTAGAGCCCAGGAGCTTCAACTCTGAGCCCATGTGCCGCAACCACTGAAGCCCACGCACGCTAGACTGCGCTTCCCGGCCAGAGAAACCACTGCCAATTGAGAATAGCCCCCACTCTGCAACTAGAGAAAACCCATGCACAGCAAGGAAGACCCAAGGCAGTCAAAAATGTAAATAAAAAAAAGGAGCAGGATGGAGCAGTTAGGGGAGGCAAGTAATCTAGGTAGGTAAGGGGGTGTGGAGATGGCAGAAGCCTCTGGGGGTAGCAGAGGGACCAGGGAAAGGGATCAGAAGGGTGTCCTGGTCCAAAACTCAGAGGGAGTGTGGCAGATGAGGTTGGAGGAGCCGGATCTTTGCAAGCAGTGGAGCAGAATTTGAACCTGACCCTGAGTGCATGGGAAGCAATGGACGGATTTTGAGCATAGCAGGGAGACTCTGTGTGTGCCATGATCAGATCTGCAAACTCCTTTCTACATTCTGGCAACCGGTTCCAGTATTCTTGTCTGGAGAATCCCATGGACAGACAAGCCTGGCTGGCTGCAGTCCAAGGGGTCTCAAAGAGTCGCACATGACTGAAGAGACTTAGCATAGCATAGCATTCTGCATTCTAGCTGGGTCCAGCTACAAGAGGGACTGGCTTTCCGCCCTACTAGCCCTCTGGCTCCTCCGTGGGGTCGCTAAGAGTCGAGGAGACTGAGCGACTTCACTTTCACTTTTCACTTTCACGCATTGGAGAAGGAAATGGCAACCCAATCCAGCGTTCTTGCCCGGAGAATCCCAGGGACAGAGGATCAGCCTAGTGGGCTGTCGTCTATGGGGTCGCACAGAGTTGGACACGAGTGAAGCGACTTAGCAGCAGAAGCAGTCCTCTCTGCTCTAAGATGCGAAAGCAAGAGGATCCAGAGAAGGATGCAGGGCAGGGATGCCAGCAGAGTGAGGATCCTGTGGTCCAACCGCCCCATCAGGGCAGCTGGGAGGAGGCAGAAGGGATTTGGGAGGGGTTGGGAGGGAACTGAGATCCCTTGCGTGTCTCTGGGGTCCTAGGAGTAGGATGGCGGGTGCTGGGTCCCACTTTACCTTGCCCACGTACAGGGGCTCGGTGCCCGTGTACTCCTCCACCACGAAGAACTGGTTCCACACCCAGCCGCGCTTCACGCGGCCCGCGCCGGGCGCGCCGTCCTGCACCGACGGCGCAGGCGTGCCCGCAGCCCACAGGGCTCCCAGCAGCGGCGGCGGCGGCGGCGGCAGCAGCAGCAGCAGAAGCAGCAGCAGCAACGCGGGCGACAGCGCGGCTCCCACCCGGAGCCCCCGGCCTTCGGGCCGTGGCCTCATGCTTGGAGCATGGACAGGAGACACCAGGGTGTCGCCGCTCGGTGGCCAGGACGGAGCAGCGCCGCCGTCACATGGTGGGCTCAGCGCGGCCGCCGGGGCGCCGCCCCCGACGGGGCACCCGGACAGGCCCGCGGCCCTGATCTCCGCCCAGCCGCGGGGGCGCCCGGCTGGAGGGGGAGGGGGCGCGACCGCACCCGGGGCATGGACGGCCCCCGAGGTCCCCGCCCGCGCTCCCCTGGCGCCGGCGTGGCTGGGTCACCAGGCAGCGCCTTGGCGGCTCCGGAGTCCGGGATGCGCCATGGTTCCTGCGTGAAGGAGTGCTGGCCTGGGCCGGTTGGTCCTTCGGGGACTAGGGGCCGTCCTGCCCAGGAGCCTGTGAGATATACAAGAGACGTCAGAGGAGGCGCTCTGCGGCGGACGGGGCGGGCTGGGTCTATCTTTTTGTCCTTTTAGGTACCTGCTGTGTGCCTGGCACTGTGCAGGGTGGGACAAACAAGACCGAGTGGTCCCTGCTTTCTTGGGCCTATGGTCTAGCAGTCCTGCCCCTCCCTCGCTCCCTCCCCTAGCCCGAGTGCTTCCGTTGAACACCCACCTCTCACTTCTCCTCCCCCAGCATCCCTTTTCCTCAGACCCCCTGGCCAGCTCTTTCTTAGTGGTCCTGGGCCATCCCACGTGCCCACAGGGACAGGGACCCCTTGAGCTGCTTTTCCTGCCCTCCCCCAACCTTCTGACAACCTTTGTAGCTCAGCCACCCCCACGCCCCATAACCTCCCATCCAGAGAGGAAGCCAGCCCTTCTAGAAAAACTCCAGAGCTCCCAGGACCCAGCCTCCTGGGTGCATAGAGTCCAGCAGCCAGCCGGCCACCCCACCAACCTCCGGCCCTCCCGCGGCAGCACAGAGAGGTCATTCCATCCGAAGCAAGAGCCGGGGGAAGGCCCTCTGACCTCAGGTGAGTCCCTTCACACCCCACTTTCAGGAGTGGGGCACCTGAGTCCCAGAGGGCCTTGCTTGGAGGCACCCTGTGTGGCTTTGACAGGGTCACACATACCCCCCCACACACACACACACCGCCAGTGCTTGCCTTTTTTGTCTCCACCCCACCCCCCACCCCCAGAAAGCCTTCTTTTCCTGGTGGCTGATAGACCTCCCCCCACTACCCCGGACCAGCACTGCCTCCCCAGATCAATCCATCTCTCCTTCCCGCCACCACCTCCCCATCAGATCCTGCTTTCAGCCAGAAAGGGTCTGAGGGACTAACTCCTACTCAAGCCGTAATGATGAATAATGGCTTCGTGTGGGTGTTTACAGGGGACAGCATAGCTGCTTCCGTGGAGGAGTTTCAGCCACTAAGAAGTGTGAGCAGAGGTGAATCCCCAAGTTCCCTCCCCCACCCCTGCCCCCAGCCTAGTTAATTCAACCTGAGAAGCTGGCACTTGGAGGTGAAGCACAGGAGTGATGGGGGCAGGTGGTGTTTTGGGTGTTGGGGAGGAGAGGGTGTGCTCTATGGGAAGGTTGCTGAGGTCTACGGTCAGCTCCCACTTTAGAAAGGGGTGGAGTCCAAGAGTGTCATCCAAATTTGCACAGGATGCCTGATGATGGGGTGGGGCCTCAAACCCAGGACTCAGATTCCCCTTGGCGGAGGGCACCTTCTGTCTCTTATACACATCTAGATGTGTATAAGAGACAGCTCCTACTCAAGCCGTAATGATGAATAATGGCTTCGTGTGGGTGTTTACAGGGGACAGCATAGCTGCTTCCGTGGAGGAGTTTCAGCCACTAAGAAGTGTGAGCAGAGGTGAATCCCCAAGTTCCCTCCCCCACCCCTGCCCCCAGCCTAGTTCAATTCAACCACTCCATTCTACTGAGCTTCCATTCTGATCCAGGTTTGGGCTGGATGCTAAGACAAAGATGAAATAAGCTCACAGATTAGTGGGGTGGGAGACAAGACCCCCAGTAATGACTTAAATGCTGGGTGGCATATAATCAGGGCTATAAAAGAGAGTGCTACCTGACACCTGTCTGGAAGGTGCAGGTGTGTGGAAAGATATCAGGGCTGCTGCTTGGAGGAGGGGGCATCTGATTGGGTGAGAAGAAAGGAATGGGTATTCTGGTAGCTGAGTGTGCAGCCAGGCTGGGGGTGATCTGGTTAGTTTGGAGAGGTGTGTTGGAAACGTGAGGTGTGTGAAGCTAAGCAGAGAATCTGGGAAATTGCCTGGCCCCAGCCAGGTCCACCTGTGGGCAAAGGAAGTAGCTGGAATTTGGGAGTGGGGGCAGAAGACATGGTCCTCATGTGACCCAGGACCCCAGTGGGCAATTCTCATATGTGTTTAGGGGTCCTCAGTCTCTGGGATCTAATGTCTGATGATCTGAGGAGGAGCTGATGTAATAATCATAGAAATAAAGTGCACAATAAATGTAATGTGCTTGAATCATCCTTAAACCATCTCCCCCACCCCTGGTTCATGGAAAAATTTTCTTCCCTGAAATTGGTCCCTGGTGCCAAAAAGGTGGGGGCCCGCTGCAGTTTAACTCGCTAAGTCACGTGAGTCACAACAGCTGTGAAAGAGGGGTCTTATACCCATTTCACAGATGCTCAACTCCCTGGTGCTCTTTCCCACTCTCAGCTCCAGAATTTCTTTACGGAAAGGGTTCTGGGGGAGGGAGTCATCTGCTGGGAAGTAGGGGCAGTGGTGAGGGGGTCTGCATTGAGGGCAGTGAGGAGGGGAAAACCCCCACAGTCCGTAAGGAGGAATGGAAGGGAGATGTCCTGAGCCAGCCCCCTTTCCCTTTGGGACCCACCCTGAACTGATGGACATCAGGAGGACCTGGGACCCTGACAAGAGCATCTCCAGCACCTCGTCCCACCCCCTCCTCACCCGCTCTGGGGGGGTCTAGGCTTCAAGAGGTTGGCAGACCCTCCCCCACCCGGGTGGTCCCTGAGCTGTGCTGCTGCCTCTGGGCATCCAGCGTCGATTCCCCACGTTATGGCCAGGGCTGGTCCTAATGAGACTGGAATTATGGGTGAGGAGGAGGCGCCGCTCTGAGGCCTTCATTTCCTGGAGCTTATGACTTCCCTGCGCGAGGCAGGAACTGGTCCCCTGACTCCATCAGGCAGTTTCAGGGCTCATCACAGCCCTGCAGGGATGCAGAGGGGAGGGGCCAGTGGGAGGGAGGGTTTGGGGAGTCGGGGACCATCTCTGGGAGGGCTGTGGGGGGGTGCAGGAAGTGGGAACAGGGGTGACCCTCAGTGTTTGCGAGCACCCCACTGTGGCTCTTTCTCCCTCCCCCACCCCCCTCTCTTCTTTATATCTTTCTTTATAACACCTTTTACAAGACAGGGACACACTAAGATTCATTCATTCATTCATTCATTAAACATTAGTGTCCTCTACAAGTGGGGAGACAGAAATGCATTTCGTTTATTCATTCAACACACTTTAAAGATCATTTCTTTGTGTAAGACAGCAAGATGCAATCAGTTCCTCAGCTATGTGACGGGAGAGAGGTGCATTTCTTCTGGTTATTCATAGACTCTTTCTACAAATATTTACCCGTGCCTCTCTGATTCCAGTTCCTGCGCTAGGCACTGGGACAAAGTAATAAAATAAAGTCCCAGCTCTCATGAAGCTGACCTTCTGGTAACAAAGGAATAAATTCTACAATGCAATTCCAGGGAGTGGTTAAGTATTAAGAAGGAATATAAAGCAGGAAAGAGGAAGGAAGAGGGTGATGAAAGAGTTGGGGTGTGTTATGACAGACAAGGTATCAGGGAGGACCTCTCAGAGGAAGTGACATTTGGCTGATTGGGAAGAATGAGACGGAGCTGGGGACAGCAGAGGGAACAGTCTGTACAAAGGTCCAGAGGCTTGGAGAAGCTGAGGAACAGGGAGGAGGCCACTGTGGTTGGCAAAGAGCAATCAGATGAAGATGAAGGAGAGAGAGGTACTGGCCAAACTGAGCAGGACTGGAAGAAGAAACACAGTGTCCATTCTATTCTGAGTGTGCAGAGAAAGGCTTGGAGGGACTTTATACAGTAAAAAACCATGGTGGAACAAAATGGCACAGGGCCATAAGGGACTTTCATGATGCAAGCCCTTCAATGTTGGAGGGCCAGGCATAGTGAATTGCGGAGTAGGGACAGCATCACAGAGAAGCTGGCACTTGGAGGTGAAGCACAGGAGTGATGGGGGCAGGTGGTGTTTTGGGTGTTGGGGAGGAGAGGGTGTGCTCTATGGGAAGGTTGCTGAGGTCTACGGTCAGCTCCCACTTTAGAAAGGGGTGGAGTCCAAGAGTGTCATCCAAATTTGCACAGGATGCCTGATGATGGGGTGGGGCCTCAAACCCAGGACTCAGATTCCCCTTGGCGGAGGGCACCTTTAGGAGGATGGGGAAAGATGCCCCTCTGAGTGGATCAGCCCCAGGCCAGGAGGCACGCTTGGCAGGACAAGGGTGGCCGCCTCTCAGCCCCACCTGCCCCTGGGCCAGGCGCCCTTGTACAGCGCTGATCCTGCACCGTTGTTTGAGGGGCGAGGTCCTCACAACCCCATCTCTCCCTCCTTCCCTGGGCCTTCATACCTCAGCCCATCGGGTCCACCTTCAGCCGTGCTGGCCAGTGCCCTGGACGCGAGCCAACTCTACCCTGCTTGGCAAAGCCCTGCCGGGGCTGCTGCAGACATTCCAGCCTGTTCCCTCCCTCCCTTCCTTTCTCTCTGGTTCCAGCTGCTTGTCCTGAGTGGGTGTCAAGTACAGGGCCCCATCCTGGAATTCCTGGTCCTTCAGGGGAGGCAGCTGTAGTGCCGTGGGGTCACGTTGGCTCCACCGGGCCTCCTGCTGAGATCTTGGGCGTGTTGGTGGCCTTCTCTGGGCCGCATGCCTCATTCTACTGTGCAGTTGTTGAGTCCCACGTGGGATGAAAAGTTGAGCCCCAGCCTGGCTCAGTTAGTGTTGGCTTCGCCCAGTCTGCTCGTCAGCCTCACCTCCTATAATCCATGTGCTCTTGGGTTCTCGAGGAAATGTGTGTAGCTCCTGTATGCCTGTGGGCACGGATCTGCAATTGTGCTTGCTAGCATATATGTGTGTTTGTGTATCTGGTGCACGCTGGTTCATTCTACTGATGTTTGTGAGTTTCCACGCTATGCTGTTCTCGGCACAATGAAAAGAAAGAATGCTTGCCCTTGCACCTCTAGTGGGGGTCAGAGAATAAACAAACAAACAACATGTCAGACGATGTGGTTTAAGCGCCGTGGGGAAAAACAAATCTGAGGCACAGGAAGTGTTGGGGGTGGGGATTTTCTCTCTCTCTCTCAATCAAGTATTATAAGTAATAGTTTATACATGGTGGTCAGGGAAGGCCCCGCGGTAAAGATGACATCTGAACAGAGATCTGAAGTGAGCGAAGGAGACAGCTGTGCACGTGGGTAGAATAAGAGCATTCCAGGCTAAGGGGACAGCAGTGCAAAGGTCCTGGGGTCAGGGTGTGTGTGGCGTGCAGGAGGAACAGCAAGGAGCCCAGTGTTGCTGAACTGGAGTGAGTGCAGAGGGGCAGCAGGAGATGAAGCCGGTGAGATGAGCTTGGCATCAGAGCCTGTAGGTCTCCTTTGGGTATTTCTGTGAGTGAGATGGGACCCTGTAGGAGGTTTGAGCAGAGGAATGATGCGGTCTGACTTGAGTTTTAAAAGATCTCTCTGGCTGGTGGATTCAAAACAGAGGGAAGCTGGAATAGGGGAGGGGAGTGGCGAGGGAGCTATTTCAATAATCCAGCTGAGGAGTAAATGTGGCTTGGACCAAGGGAGAGCAGAAGAGGTGCTGAGAAGTAAGGCTCCTCCTGCGCCTATCTCAAGATACCCTGGTGGGTCGGAAGCGGTGCAAGGGAAAGAGAGGAACGGAGCGGGACCACACCTGCATCCTAGGCAACAGAAATGATGGGGCGCCCTTCCACAGGCTGCAGACGAGCGTGAGCAGAGCAAACCTGGGGAGGCGATCAGGGACTCGTTCGGACGTATTACGATCAAGTCCTGGATGTGTTACGTTCCCTGCCTCCTGGATACCCAGCGGAGACATCAAGCAGGCGACTAGCACTTACAGTCAGGAGTTCAGAGGCGAGGTCCTGCCTGCAGGTATAATTGTGGGAATTTGGATGGTATTCAGAGCTGAGGCTGCGTGAGCTTGTGAAGGAGTGAGGGTGGATGGTGAATAGGTCCAACATCTCAGCACGTAGAGACTGGGGAGATGAGGAAATAGTAAAGGAGCCTGACAAAGAGGGGAGAGAGGGGAAGGGAGGCAAAGAGAGGAGGTGTCTTGGAAACCCGTAGAAGAAAGGAGGGAGGAGGCATTAGCTGGTGACCCTCTGTCCATCTTTGCCTGCGACAGTTCCACTCTACATCCTCTGTCCTGGCATAACTAGGAAGAGTGTCTTACCCCCTTTTACTCTCAGCTTGGATGATAAATTGTATGGTCATCCTACTGATAGGTCAGGTCAGATGCAGACTTTGAATTGACCATCGGATTTGGCAACACAGAGGTCATTAGTGGCCTTGACAAAAGCTATTTTGGGCAGGTGGTGGGTGTGCTGGTGCGACTGGAGTGGGTTCAGGAAAGGCAGGGAAAAGAATATGTAGAGACATGTGTGAGTGGGTGGCAGCCCCCCTAGGGATTTTTAAGGTCCCTTTTGCCTGCTCCCCCAGCTCCCGCCCCCTCCCTCAGCAGTCTGGCTGGGTTTTATGATGTGTAAACAGAGTGATGGGAAATATAAAAGATGGGCTTGCTGCTAAAGACTAAGTCATTCCCCTAACCTTCTTTCTTGTTTCAATTTTGTTTAATATCCACCCTCCCACAGCTGGGCCATGTGCACAGCTCCTCCCCTTGGAACAGTGATTAGTCTGAGCCAGTAAGAGCCATTCTCCCGTCTCCACCAGTGACTGGTCTAGAAAGTATCATCACACAATTCTGGTCAATGAAATATAACTCCTGGAGAGCTTCTGGATATATATTGTTTTAGTCTTTAAAAAGAGATGACTTGAGGAGAAACCCTTTGTTTTCTGCACATATGAGGTGATGGCCAGAGCACTGGCAGCCACTCTGGGACATGAGGCCAAAGGGCCCTACTGAAAATGATGGAAAAGTCTGTATCCTTGAGGATATTGTTGAACCACCAAATATATCCATTCTGGGGGTTTGTGATCCAGTTCTGGCCCCTACTTCCTCCAGACTCCCCCTTTCTTTTTTCCTCTGAACCCCTTCAGACCTTTATGGCTAGGTCTTCCTCTGAGGTCTGGGGTCAGCTGTGATGACAAGCTTCTAGAGGGCAGAGATCACGTCTATTCCTTCTTCCACCCTTCCCTGCTCCTTCCACACACACCTGCCAAAGCCGAACAAGGAGTTCGAGCCTGGGAGGGACTCAGGAGAGTTTTGCCTCAGATAGATTTTGGGAGCTGTTCAGGCAACATGTCTTTCCCTTTGACTGAGCAGCTGCCAGCCCCAGTGGTTTGCTGTGGCCCCATCTGTCCTGTGGGCATCACTGCCACTGTCTACAGGGTATACTTTTAGAATCTGGGCTGAGTGACCAGCATGTCCTCTCCTGACTTTTTAGTGCCCTGGCACCATTGCTGCGGCACTGAGAATGCAGCGGCTCTAAACGCTTCTTTGTCATCTGGCTGTCTCCTTGGGGACAGAGGAAGGGATCTTATCCAACCCATCCCACATTTGTTTCTCAGCCTCTCACTCTGCCAAGACTAAGGAGAGGGGCAGGGCTCTGTGACCCCACAGGCAGGACAAAGCAGGAGGAACTTCATCATGTAGCCTGGAGCTCCTCACCTGTGCTTCCTCCCCCAACTTCTGATAATCTTCCTAGCCCTGACCTCTGGGACAGAATTGAACATTCAGGGGACTTAAAACCATGAGGTCCAAAGTCAGAACAGAATTTGAGTCCCAGGTCCGTTGCTTTACTGTATGTATGATCTTGGTAATTTTCTCCTTTTCTCTAGCGTCTTAGTTTTCTCATCTGAAAAATGAATGTAACAGTGCTTACCTCCTAGAGTCAGTGTAAGGAATAAATGAGATGATGCAAGTGAAGAGATCCACAGTGTTTGGCAATAAATGCAAGCTAATGTAATGATAATGGCTATTGTTATTATTAGTTCTAGTCACTTGAAAAACACCAGTGGAGGGACTTCCCTGGCAGTCCAGTGGTTAAGACTCCTCGCTTCCGATGCAGGGGGTATGGGTTTGATCCCTGGTCAGGAAACCAAGATCCACATGCCAAGGGGTGAGGCCAGAAAGAAAAAACCTATAAAATTACTAATTAGCCCCCAATTAAAAGAAATAATTATTTAAAAAGTTAAAAATAAAATTATTAATGGACTCATACTGTATACAAAAGTATCCTGACCAGGTAAAGGGGGCTCATAGATATGTGTCCCCGCCCCCAGTCATTCATTTATTCACTCATGCATTTATTTAACAACTGCTAGAAGCTCATGAAAGCACCTCTTTCTAAGAAGAGTGAAGTCTTACAGCAGGTTGTGGTGCTTACTCTGGCTCCAGGGCTGTTGCCCTGGAGGGGATGTGTAATGCAGGAAGAGGCAGTCCATTCATTTTCTCATCCATTCATTCCCTCTCTCTGCCCCACGCTGGCTTGACATGTATATGCCCTCTCTCCATGCCCACCTGGCTCCCAGGTCTGCCAGTGGGAACTGTGCCTGGCGCCTGGCTCCTGTCTGCCCTGTCTGAGTCCTAAGGGCACTGTGCCCGCTGGATCCTGTGCCCAGAGCTCTCTGTGCTTGGCTGCTGCCTTCCCCTGGGGGAGAAATGATCCTTACCAGCTCAGTACTCTCCCTCCAGGCCAGAATGGACCCCAGAGTAATGTAGGAACTGTTGAGGTGTGGAACGGTATGGGGCAGAGTCACCTTGTGTCTGCCCACCTCTCACTGCCCCTTCCCAACCCCCTGCTCCACGGAAGGCACGGCAGAGTCGCAAGCGAGAGAGCAGACCAGTTACTGCCTCAGCCTGCCCTGACACGCGTGAGCATGGGTGTGCCTGAGCACATGTGTGCGCCTGAGCACGTGTGTGCCTTTGCATCACTAATGATGTGTCTAGGGGCAGCACACATGCGCACAGTGTCCCAGCAGCGAGAACACCTTCTGGCACGTGACAGGGGCTCAGTAAGTGTGGAGGGTTGACTGGATAAGGGCCTGCTCTGTGTGAGCTGAGCCCATGGGCTGCTTCCAGGGCCCTGAGGGTGATGCAGGTGTCCTGTGAACAGTGCTGTATTCCTAGGTGGGGTGGGGACTACCTCTCTGAGTGTTTGCACGGGGGCTCAGGATATGCCAAAGCTTCTGGGCTTGGTAGCTAGACTGTTATCGAGAGAGGAAAATGTGGGGGATCAGGGGAGAAAGGGGGGTCATATGTCCCCATATAAAGGATCACCCCATCTGCAAAGCTGGTCCAAGGGCCCCCAGTCTTGCCCCCAGTCTATGCTGGGCATGCTGTCAGAGGCCCTTCATGCAGCCCAGCTCAGTCTGGAAGGTTCTGTTCAAATCTCTCCCCAGCTCCCTTTCACCTTCAAGATAAAGTCCAGACTCGGGCCTGGCATTCATTAGTTACCATCAAGAGTAGCAGAGTTCTTCATGTTCGGTGACTCTACCTAGACATAATCCTTTGAGGTGGGGACTGTTATTTGTCCTTATTTATCAAATGAGGAAACTGAGGTACAGAGAGTTCATGAAATTGCCCCAGACTCATCCAGAGGAGCTGGAGCTGGGATTCGACCCCTGGGCTGTGGGTTCCAAAGCTTGTTCCTTGAGCCACTGCACACAGGGCCACTCAAGGCCCTGGGAAGTCTGGGCAGGCCCACTCCAGGTCACTGTCATGGCCTTGTTTCCAAAGATACTCTTTACATTCATTGATTTGGCTGCACTGGGTCTTAGTTGCAGTATACGCCCCTCTCTAGTTCTGCCCATGGGTTCAGTAGTTGCAGCACGTGGGATCTCAGTTCTTATGACCAGAGATCAAAGCCAAGTCCCCTGTATTACAAGGCAGATTCTTACCCACTGGACCACCAGGGAAGCTGCTATCATGGTGTCTCTCCATGCACTCATCTCTCTGGGCAGATGGGATCAACCACTGTTTATTACTTTCTTGCCTCTAGTTCTTTGCTCCTACCGTTGTTCCCTCTGCCAGGAATGCCTTTCTCCCACGTTGCCCCACATCCATCCTTGACCCCCTTCATGGGGCCCAGCCCGATTGCCCTCTCCTCCAGGCAGTCTCTCTGCCTCCCCTCCACCACCTCCCCAGTGAGCTCACTCATCTGAGCCATGGCTCAGAACCAGGCTCTCTCTTTGGTCTTCATCTCAGCATCTGGCCAGCTGGCTTTGGGCACCTCCCTTACCGCTCTCTGCCCTTCAGTTCATACCTGTGTACATGCTCAGGCTGGCTGGTGCTGAATGTGTGAGTGAACTGGATGAAAGAAAGCATGAATGGATGGAGGCGTGGACTGATGGATGAATGGACAGAAGGGCACGCATTGCAGTTGCCTGGTTACCGCCACACCACCTCCCTGCAGACCGCCCTTCTATGGCATCATTTCCTTCTGTTTGTTCCATTTGTTGACTCATTAAATATTTACTGAGCACCTACTCTATGCCAGGCACTGTGTTAGAGGCTGAGGATGTAGCTGTGGGCAAATCAAAGTCTCTGCCCCCTGGTGTGTGTGTGTGTGTGTGTGTGTGTGTGTGTGTGTGTGTGTGTGTGTGTGTGTAAGAAGACATTCATTAATCTGATCATCTCACAAGTAAATATACAATTACCAATGGGGGCAGATTCACAGAGGGAAGGTAACGAGAACTACCGCATTTACATGAACCTCATTAGGGCTGGGTGGGCCAGGAAGGGGAAGTTCCCAGAGAGAGGGCTTTTGAGCTAAAAGGTAAAGGATGACAGAGGCATACTGGGGCCCAAGTAGCAGAAGGTGCAAAGCCACATTCAGGGGCCTGAAAATTCACATAGCACGTGACGGGGAGAAGTGGCTCACCAAGGGTCTTAAGAAGTTTAGATTTTCCAGAGCTCCAGAGCAAATGGGAAGGCACTGAAGGCTTTTTAGCCAGGAGATATGATCAAACTCACGTTTTGAAGATCATGGGCTTGAGACTTAAAGGACAAACTGTACAGGTGCAGGACCAGAAAAGGGGACCCAAGAGGACTCAGTGGTGGTATAGATCAGGGAGGCCGTTACGAGATGGAGGGAAAGCAACAGATTTAAATTATTTAAGAAATAAAGTGGACCAGGCTTGGTGATGGGTCAGACGTAAGGAAGGATGGGGGAGCAATATCGGGCATGACCCTTGGTTTTTAAGTGATGTTTATTGATCACTTACTGTTCCAGCACTTTTGGGGCATTTCCTTGCTTACACCTCACAATAACACCATAAGGTAAGTCATCATCACCCCACTTCACAATCCCATTTCACTCTGATCACAACTGGGGAGGGAGGAGGGGGTAATGGGACACAGTGGGGTTTGTCCCAGGCTTTGTTCCTTTGGGAAATGGCCTTGGCAGATGAAAAGAATAGAGAAGGAAGAAAGGGAGGTAGGGTGCATGTACTGAGCTGATTCTGAGTCACCAAAAATAATGATAGATAACATTTTTAGCACTTTTACTGTGTGCCAGGCACAGTGCCATTCAATTAGCTAATAATAAGAGGCAACACTTAGTTCCAGGGTATTTTATATCAATGATCTGACTGAAATCTTACAGCAGCTCTCTTTAAAATTTCTATTACAGAAGAAGGGAAAGTGGCGAGGAGAGGCTGAGGGACTTGCCCAAGGTCACACAGCTAGCTAGTGGTAGATGTGGAATTCAAATGGGCTGTGCAGAAAGGGGGAAGGAGAATGAGCAAAGAGGGATTTAGTGGCTGCTGGGAAGGAAGGAAAGGCCTGCATTTGGCTCTACGGATGAGCTGTGTCCCTCCCCCAAATGCCTCCTGACACTGTTAACCCCAGGCCTGATGGTCTACTTACAGCCTGACCTCCCGTAAAAGTTATGAACTTACACGTGCAGACACATTGACACCTACCCACACATGCACACACGCATGCCTTGGCTGCCACTGCTCACCTGCCCTGAAGTGACCACCTGGCCCCTCCATGCCAGGTGCCCGGGGCCTGCACCTGGCTCCCCGCCCTGCCCCCATCCTGCCTGCCTGCTGGTGCTGCAGGAAGAGCCCGCTGTACATCATGTTGACAGTAGAAATTACATCCGAGCTGCTGTTTTACACCTCGCCCTGTCAGAACTCACCGCAGCCCAGTGATCAGGACAAATTGAATACCATCCTGGCCGTGTCAATATTTATTCCATTTTATAAATGCGGCCGGATGGGGGGCAGGGCCCTGCCGCGGGGCCAGCCAAGCAGAGTCCCGGGAGGTCCTTCTCCCTCTCACTCCTGAGTGTCCCCACGCCTCCTCCTCCTCTTTCTTGACTTTGGTAACCAGTTGAAACTGTGAAATCAACATTCATACTGAAAAGTATGAGAAACATAAATGAGGAATTAAACAAATAATTAGAAAATGAACCCTGTGGATTGCCCTTTGATCAAAACACTGAATGCGGTCCCCTCTTCAGAAGCCCCCTACTGTGTCCCTTTTTGACTATAACCCACTGCTTCCCTTTTCCCAGACTTTTGTGATAACCAGACCGTTGCCTTTTATATAGTTTACCAACTCATTTGCATTCCAGTAGTCTTAGGTTTGTTTTTGAACTTGAGATAGATGGAATCATCCTGCATATACTCTTGCGTCCTGTTAGCATTGTTTTTAAGATTCATTTTTGTTCTTGCATCTTTCCTTTTCACTGCTGTCTAGTACTCCATTGTATGAATATCCATTCTAGCCACTCCCCCTTTTCTCTGCTTTCCTCCTTTCTCCTGCCCTTTCTTCTAGTCTGTTTCTTCCTACCCTCCTATCTTCTCCCCACTTTGCCTCCTTGGTTGTCTCTCGCTGTTCTGCCTGCTATATCTGTTCGTATCACACATACCTGATCCCAGTTCGTCCATCCTACCAGGGGCCTGATACTTCCTCTGGGTCTCTGCCTCCCCCCACTCAGTTCTTGGAATATGTGGCTTAGGCCAGAGGGAAGTTCCCACAGACCTGATTCTATTAAAGTTTATCTGTTGTAAAGGATACTCAGGGGCAGAGACTGAGGCCCACAGCAGCGTCCTTTGCCCTCTGTACATCAGCTTTTACTCTAGCAAGCTTGGGGGAGAAATTCTCACCCATCACCTTCACTCAGACAGTAAAACACTGCCATCTGGGCTGGGGTGAGAACTGAGGTGACCCTAGTGGTCCGGCAAGATGTACTAGTAAGATGCATAGGTGGGCTGAGGGGGGACTGGAACCAGGGGAGTTAAGGGTGAAGCCCCACCCTCAGCCCTGCTCACTCAAGGCCTCTTGGGGCACCTGTCCTGTGCCTAGCATCGGGTCTCAACCCAGGCCAAAGCAGAGGAGACCAGCAGGCTCGAGGGGGAGGTGTCCTCCTAGAGTGGAGGGCCCTCCAAGGAGTCATTAGAGAGCCTGCCTGGATACCCCAGGAGTGTGTGTGACACATCTCATTTCCATCCCTTCTCTGTCTTGGAGCTGCATTGATGATGCACATATTCAGGGTAGTTAATTTTTACTGCAACCCGAGCAGATGACATTAAGGGATATGTCCCTCTGTGGCACAGGCAGGAGGAAGCTCTCCAGGATGGAAGGCAAGTGGACTGGGTTGGAGGTTGGCTATGATCCCGCCATGCTGGGTGACCTTGGGCAAGACCCCACCCTCTCTGGGCTTTGGTACAGTGGAAGGTCAAACCATGGTTCCCAGGGCTCGTCTGAGGACCTGCCGGAAGCAGGGTCACGTTGGCAGCATAATAAGAGGGACTCTTTCAAATCCATATCCCCAGGTCCCCAGGGCATCTGATTCACTAACAGTGACAATAATACTAATAGGCAACATTTATAGGGTGCCTTCTACATGGCAGGACATGGGTATCTGATGAGCTAAAAGTAAGAAGCTGTGCTTGTTGACCACTGTGCTAAGCACTTTACATGCGTTACCTTGTTTAATTTGTGCCAGTCTGTTTTAGTTATTATTATTATTTTACAGATGATGACATCGGGGCCCAGAAAGGTGAAGTAACTTGCCCAAACTCATAGCCAGGAAGTGGGGATCTAGGGCTTGATGTAAGAACTTCTGGCCCCAGAGTCTGTCCTAGGTCTGGGACAGCCCACTCTCAGATTCTGAAGCTGATCTTGGAGCCCCTGGACCAGGTGGTCAGGATGTTGTGTAACTAAGCATCATGTACCTACTATGAGCAACATGTTTTCACAGTGGTTCATCAAAAAGTGTGTGAAGGACTCATCCAACCCACAGCCAGTGCCAATAAGTACAATAAGTAACAATAAGTTCTCTTATTGTTACTTAAGCAAGCCTCACTCTATCCTCCTGAGATGGGAACTGGTGTCTCTAGTTACTGATGAAAAATAGAAGCACTTAATAAGGGGTGGTTTTGCTCAAGACTATGTGGCTAGGATCCAGCTACAAAGCTGTGAGCTTTCAACCTAGCACACTGCCTCCATGCCCCCACTCTCCCCTGTATCTTGTAACTCTCTGGGCCTCAGTCTTCCCATCTGTAAAATGGCGAGTTGGGCTAGTGGGCTGGGAGTCTGGTGTCCCAGCTTTTGCCCCTAACACCAAGTGTTCTTGAGTAAGTTTCCTGCTTCTTTGGGCCTCAGTCTCCCCATTGGGAAAAGGAGGTTCTCTGATGCTCTTCCAACACTACACACAAAAGCTGTTTTACAACAAGCCTGCTGGTGAGGGAAAGCCTTAGGTCTGGTTCCCTGGAAATAGACTCCAGGGTAGAGATGTGCCTGCAGGAGGTTTACTGGGGAGAGCTGAAGGGAACACGGGGGAAGGGGTGAGAGAGGCAAGGCTGAGCAGAGGGAGAACTTGAACCGTGAGCCTGTCTCAACAGAGGCCGCAGCTGCTACCACGGGGCACTCTGGAGTTGGGATGCTCCAAGTTGAGCCAAGGGGTCCCGCCTTTGAATCCATGCACCTATCAGATACTGGACATGAGTTGTGCCCCCCCTCCAGTGGGCATGACCTTGAGGTGGACAGCTCCCTTTGGCTGAGGGCAATGCCGGAGAAGGCGCTCAGCCGAGTGCTGTTGGCAGCCCCTGTCACAGCTGTCCTGGGCGGTACGTTCCGCTACATAAAATTGGCTGAAAAATCGGGGCCTGACCTCGGCTCTGGAGACGACAGTGGACAAGACGTGCCCTGAGCCCGGGGCTTAGCCGGCGCGGCTGGCCCTGCTCAGAGCCCTGTGCCACCCAGTCTGCTGCCCTCACTGTGATCACAGTGGGATCAGCACCCCAGATCTCGCTTAAAGCCTCGGCTGCCACTGCCTGCCTTGCGGCTCATCTCCCGCGGCTCCCTGAGGTCCCAGCGATTATGCCACTGAAAATTCCGCTTTCATCTTGTCAACCTCGCAGTAAATTACAGGCCTGGGGAGGCGTGGGCCTCCTCCTTAAACAAGATTCAATTCCACTTAGCTGCCCCCCTTCCCACCCCACACACGGGCTCCCTCCCTCCTACCACCCTGGGCTCAGGATTTATGGCCTCTCCTTGCAGGCAGCTGGTAACCATGGCAAGCTCCTTAGGGAGACTTCCGGCTGGAGCCTCATCAGCCCCAGACTCTAGTGCGGCCGCGTCCTCCTAGGATGGGAGAGAGGAGAGTCCAAGACAGCAGAATGGGGCTTCTGGAGGCCAAGGCGGAGCAATAACAGGAACCTCAGCAATAAAGGGGCATGTCCATGCTATCCCATCTATCCTCACACTAACTGTGATATGAGACGCAACCATCACCCCCATTGATAGATGGGCAAACTGGGGCCAGAGAGCATGGGGTCAACTGCTAAGGTCACTTACTGAGGAAGCAGGTGATTCCAGGGCTGCGGCACTTACTTAAGCACTACGGTCACTGCCTCTTTCTGCAATCGCCACTCCTGGTGGGCTGCAGTGTCTGAGAGGGTTTCATGCTCTCTAAGACCTTAGCCCACCCAAAGGGTTTTCTTGGTGGTCCAGTAGCTAAGACTCCTTGATCCCAGTGCAGGGATTGTGCATGCTGCAGTAAAGACCAAAGATCCTGGGCGCTGCAACTAAGGTCTAGTGCAATAAATAAATAAGTAAATAAATAAAAGAAGTAAGCAAAGCCAAATAAATAAGTAAAAGAAGAAAACAAGACATTAGCCCACCATCTGATGTCTGAATCCTCTCTTAGATCTCAACCTCTGCTTGCATTTCCCTGGGGATGGGGAGATCGCTGCCTCTCTGAAGGACCTATTATCTCTTTAATGATTAGACACAGTCTCCAAATTATTGATCAAGCCTTGTCACCTCTTGGAAGCATTGCTTTGGCATTTGAGTTTCTCTGTCAGTCACTCACTCCCTTCTCGATATTCATCTTTTGTGGCTCACCAGCACGGTAGGCTTCCTTGGGGAGGGGAGGGGTTTCTCATTGGGTCTTTCTATTCTCCCCCCCCCCCCCCTTATAATTACTATCCCCCTTTTATTTCCATCCTTGAATACTGGAACTAGAAATTTACTACTTTCCTAATTTTCCCGATGGAGAGAGGCTCAGAGAGAGTGAATTTCTCCAGTGCACAGTGGGAGCTGATAATGGGCCCAAATCTTCTTTCAATGAAAATAATAAATAGTAATAAAATAGCCGACATCCATTGAGTGCCTGATACCATCATCCTAAGCATCTCATGTGTAATGCACTTTCTCAAACATCCGTACGAGGCAGATCCTATTTCTATTGTCATTTTGTGGAGGAGACAAGGCACCGAGAGGTCAGGTGACGTCCCCAAGGTCGCACAGGTGGTCATCTCACCACGTGTTCCCCCTGCGCCACTCCACCTGGCTTGTTTGTGAACAGTCAGCAGACAGAAGATGCCAAGAGGAGCCAGCGTACCAAGGAGAAGTACAGGTGGCTGCTTTGTCAGGGAAAGTGACCTGTCACTTGCGCTCTCAGGCCTGGGGCCTGAGATCAACACTCCCCTCACCCCTAGCCTGCTCACTCCCCTCACCCCTAGCCTGCTCATTCGGATCGTCACTTCTCGCCTCCTCAGCAGGCCTCCTCAGCAGTTTCACATCCACATCCCCAGGGACCTCCAGCCGTGCTGCTTCTTCCTATCAGACTGACAACCCCGAGCCCCGGGAAGCAAGGCCGTGATATGACGCGTCTCTGAGCCTAACCCATAGACCACACATAGTAGGTGCTCAGTAAAGGCTTGCTTTCCTCTAAGGAGGGCTTCCCTGGTGGCTCAGACGGTAAAAAATCTGCCTGCAATGCAGGCGACCTGAGGTTCAGTCTCCGGGTCGGGTACATTCCCTGGAGAAGTGAATGGCTACCCATGCCAGTATGCTTGCCTGGAGAATCCTCTGCACAGAGGAGCCTGGAGGGCTGCAGTCTTTGGGGGTCATAAAGAGTCGGACTTTTCTCTAAGGAAGTCGCATGGGACTTTCTGTTGCAGGTGACATTTGAATTGCTCCTTTAAGGATAAGGAGAGGTTCACCATTTAGAAGAAAGGAGAAGGGGAGTGCCTGGCAGAATGTCCTGGAGGAAGGAACATTCAGGGTATGGGGTGGGGGTGGGGCTTGTGAGGTGAAGAAGAGGAAATAAAAGTAAGCTGTGGACGGGCTGAGCATCTCGGCAAGCGATCAGGCCTTTTAAATTTTGTTTTTGTTTGTTTTTGGCTACACCGGGTTCTCATCGCTGCACGTGGGCTTTCTCTAGCTGAGGCAAGCAGGGGCTGCTCTCTACCTGCACTGCCTGGGCTTCTCTTGCTGCGGAGCACAGGCTCTAGTCTAGGGTGCGCCAGTTTCAGTGGTTGTGGCACACGGGCTTAGTTGCCTCTCAGCACGTGGAATCTTCCCAGACCAGGGATCAAACCCATGTTGCTGACACTGGCAGGTGGGTTCTCAACCACTGGACCACCGGGGAAGTCCAAGGGGCTGGGTCTTAACTTAGAGGTGGAAACACTCCTTATGACCTCATTGTGCCTGGAACAGATGGGAGAAGGGAACCGGGAAAGAATATCTCTCACAAGTGCTACATCCCTGGGTTGGGATGGCTGGGGCTGCAAGCTGCAAACAGTCTGGCCAAATCACCCTCCTGACTGTGAGCAGGGCCTCCTCTGGGGTGACAGATAGGCAGCACCGATGCCAGGCCTTGAAGGAGGTTTCACTTTCTTCTCTCTCCTGACAAGTGATGGAGCTGGCAGATAGGGCATCGTCTTCCCTAATCTCCTGTCTCCGGCTGGAACAAGAAAGCAAGCCGAGCTCGGCACCTTGTTCAAAACTTAATCCTTTCTTTCTTGAGCTTAAAGCTGTAGATTCGAGCCATGGATTCCTTAGCCCTTTCTCCAGGGGACACTGCAACCACTGAGGAAAAGAGAGCTCCTATGCAGGGCTATACTGTAGAGGCTGCGTAGGGGAGAGGCGAGACCTAAGTCTGAGTTGGTCTTGGTGGAGAAAGCAGGAGCTGATGTAGGAGGTGTGGATTTGGGGATTGGACCTGGCCTCCCAACTCTGCGGCTGCCAGCTTTGTGACCTCGGGCAGGTTTCTTCACCTCTCTGAGCCTCAGTGTTCTCTTTTGTAGAAGAGGGAAAATAAATCCTCCCAGGTTTCACTGTGAGGCTCACATAGATGAATATCCGAGTAATCCTCTGGAAAGAGTTAAGTGCTATAACCAGGTGAGGTTTGATGATTATTATCCATACACGAGAGTGGATCAGAGCTTTGAGAGTGAAAGATAATAATAGTGGCTGCTATCTGTAGAGTTTTAACTACCTGCCATTACTACCCTAGGCTGAGCCCATTATAAGCACCCATTCATGGAATCCCCACCCCACTGGCCTGAGGTAGGCACTATTATTATCCCCATTTTATAGATGAGGGAACACATCTCCTCTCTCCTCTTTCTTGCTCTTTGCAACAGAGAAAATGTCTCTCTTGTCTGAGGACAGGCCCCTAATCTGGGTTCTAAAGCCCACTCACATCTTCCCAGCATCTGAGAAATCTTACTCTGCAAATTCTCCCTTCTCCTGCCTTATTTTCTCCTATCTCTGATGGACCCCTGGCATTTCCACGTGCTCAAGAAGATATCTTTCTCATCATGTTCAACTCTTTATGACCTCATGGACTATAGCTTGCCAGGCTCCTCTGTCCATGAAATTCTCCAGACAAGGATACTAGAATGGGTGGCCATGCCCTTCTCCAGGGGATCTTCCCAACCCAGGGATTGAACCTGGGTCTCCTGCCTTGCAGGCAGATTCTTTACCATCTGAGTCACCAGGGAAGCCCCTTCCAAGAAGATCCCATCTTAAACAAACAAAAATAGGCACACCCCTCCTGACACCTCTCAGTCCCTTCCCTTAACAGCAGAACTTCTCTGCAGGTAGGGTGTCCTCACAATTCCTTTACTCACCTCCCACTCTCCTCTTAAGCCACGGCCATCTGGCTTTTGTCCCTGGCACTGTATTGAGATAGCTCACAGAGGTCATCGCTGACCTCCATCTTGCTAAATCCAGCGCATGTTCTCCAGTTCTCATTTTACTTGACCTCGCAGCAGCATTTGAAACATGAAACTAATCAGCTGGGCTCCTTCTCATCTCTCTAACAAAACTTTCTGCATCTCATTTGCAGGCTTATCATCCTTTATGCCACTTTCAAACTCCTCAGACTCTTCCTGGGCTATCTCAGCCACGCCAATGGCTTCATTCTATTAATGCTGTGATGACTCCCAAGCTTAGTTTTACTCTCCCTTCTGAAGAAGTCCAAAGATAAAGATACGATTACTTCTCAATACTTCCACTTAGATGCCTCTGAGAGATCTCAAATCTAATGTGAAAAGCCAAACATATGTTCTTCTTCCTCCATACTTGCCTGTCTTCTGGGTGCTCCATGTAGGTGAATGGCATCCGTGTCTGTCAAGTGGTCCAAGCCAGAAGGCTGGAAGTCATACCTGACAACTCTCATCTCTTCACCCAATCTATTATTAAGTCTGGTTCACTTTACTCCCTAAATAACTCTCTAGGTTGACACTTTGCATAATCTTTATCACACCCTAATTCAAACCAGGGATTCTAGATGATTCTTAGATTCTTGGCCTAAAACTGGATGGTGTGACACCGTGATGGAATAAATGAAGTAAGGGTTGGTAGGAAGCAAGAGTTCCTATTTAGGTATGTTATTTTTGAGACATTCACAAGATATGCAAGAGGAGATATGTAGCAGACAGTTGGATGGAACAGTCTGGACTCCGAGAGAAGGGATATAAATCTGAGGTTTATCAGCATGTAGGTGATATTTAATGCTGAGGAAATGAATGTAATCACCTGGGGTGAGATAGAGAACAGACCCAGAAATGGTCCCTGAGGCCCACCAACATTAGAGATAAAATAGAGGAGGAAAAGGAAGGAGAAAAACTGAGAGGCTCCCAGTAAGGCTGGAGGCCATTCAACAGACTGGTGTCATGGAAACCAAGAACAGTAACTAGAGGTCAACATGTTGAAAGCTGCTGAGAGGCAAAGTAAATTGGGGAGGAGAAGTGACTCCAGTAGGCATTACAGAGGTTGTTAGTGGACTTGATAAGAGTGTTGGTGTCTGTCTTCCTTGCTGGACTATAAGCCCTGTGAGACAGGGGGATGGTATTTGTTTGCTCACTCTGTACCTCTAGTACTTACTTAGCTTACTAGCATTGCTTTCTGGCATGTCTGGTTATCTTTGACTATGTGTTGGCCATTGTACTTGGAAATTTTGGGGGGGGGTAGAATTTTTTAAGAGGAATTTTATGCCTCAGATGAAAGCATTTGCTTCTAAGAAGGATTTGCATTTGGCTGCAGTACTACCATTCTGGGATTGCTTTAAACAAAATTCAGGATTTGAGGTTCCCTGGAATACCCTGGTAGTGTGGATGAGGCTGCCAATTCATTATTCAAGGCTGGGTTACCTTTCAGTTCAGTTCAGTTCAGTTAGTCCCTCATTTGTGTCCGACTATTTGAGACGCCATGGACTGCAGCATGCCCAGCCTCCCTGTCCATCACCAACTCCTGGAGTTTACTCAAACTCACATTACCTTTGGTTCACCCTTAATGCAAGGGTAAAGCCCCCTGGAGCCCCAGTTTATTTTGGTGAGGGTCTCCTACTTGACTGCCCACTTTGTATAGGCTGCAGACTTTGGTTTCAATTCCCTTTATGCTGGGAGATTCTCAAAAAACAAATTCAAAATTTTCAAGATGGGCAAACGCCCTCAGGACAAAAGAATTTCTGTGCTCTCGATTTTTTCAGGGTTTCTGTCTTCCCTTCAGTTTTGACCTAGTAATTCCTGGTAATTCCTTACAAAGAGCTTGCTTGTCAGCTCTTTGATGATGCTTTAATAAGATGCTTTTTCTATTTTATCCAGTATTCTTAGCTCTTTTCAGCTGAAGGGTTGTTCCAAAAAACTAGCCTCCTGTTTCTAAACACAGAAATTGCTCACCGCTAGGACTTGGCAACAGGCATGGGCACATCGAGACGATGCGATGAATATTTGTTGATCGAATAGATGAAGTGAATCCAGGTCTCCAATACCCCCATTCTTTCTAATGTGTTGGACATCACACTCCTGGCCAAGATATTAATATTAACAGAGCGCTGTGGTCAGAGCAGAGGGCCATGCCGAGAGATAGGGCTATGAGCTCAGAGGAGGGAAGATCCAAGTGGGATGGGGAGGGACAGTTAGCAGGGGGTAGCGGACAGAGTGATAGGGAGCACAGAAGCACATTTTAGCATGTGAGGCATTGGGCTGGGAAAGGAGGACTCACAGAAAGTGACATTTTAAGTAGAAGCCTGGAATGAAGTCTGGAAGGCGTAAGGGATCCATGAGCTAAGAGTGGGCGGTGGGCAGAGAAGCAAGGACCAACCAGGGAAAAGTTTTGGAGGCCAAGGGAAACTTCTGGCTCTACTGTGAATGTGGAACCTGAGACCCGGCAGAGTCAGCTCCCTGCAGCCGGCAGGGAAGGGAGGAGAAACAGCTTTTGTTGAAATGCACACATAGTAATTGCTAAGAAGAGTATTTCCCCTAGTTTAAAAGGCTTTCTCCTCTGCATTTTCCTTGGTCTCAGTTTCAAAGGAATTTTAATTGCAAAGAAAATGTTGTTATCTCCCCGGGGGGGAGAGGGCTCCGTGGCTCGGAACAGTCACGTCCCGGTGCTGATTCTTTTCCATACTGGGGATTTTCATGGTTGGGCTGCTTGGAAGCTGTCTGGGGATTGGGTGGTGTGGAGGGAGGGGTGGGTATGAGACAGTCCTTCCGGTACCTTTCTAGGCCTGGGAAGGCTGGGTTTGCAGCTGGGGAGGTCTCCTGGCCTCGGTCCTGCATGAGGGTCTTTGGTAGCAATCTGTTGACAGTCCTAATTTCTCTCCCCGCAGATCCAGTGGGTTTATTTACTTACTTATATTCATCAAAGAACTGGTCTTTCAGCTCCCACCCTTGATCCACTGTAGACTATGTGCATAAGGAAAACACTTTGAAAGTGAAAAGTGCAAGTGTTTGTCGTTTAGTCGTGTCCAGCAGGTCCTGTGGACTATAACCCGTCAGCTTCTTCTGTCCGTGGAATTCTCCAGGCAAGAATACTGGAGTGGGTGGCCATGCCCTTCTCCAGGGGGAGAACTTCCCAACCTAGGGACTGAACCCGGGTCTCCTGCATTGCAGGCAAATTCTTTACCGTCTGAACCACAAGAAATCATTTTGGGAGTTTCTCAAAAAGTTAAACATAAATTTGTTATATGATTCAGCAAGTCCACTCCTAAGTATCAACCCAAGAGAAGTGAAAACATATAGCCGCACAAAGGAATACTATTAAGCAATAAAAAGGAACACTCTGCTGATATATGCTATCATATGGAACATATCTCAAAAAATATTATGCTCAATGAAAGAAGCCAGATGGAAAAACGCACACACACACACATGCTGTACGGTTTTGTTTATGTGGAATGTCCAGAAAAGGCAAATCTCTGGAGACAGAAAACAGATTGTGGTCGCCTGGGGCTGGCGGTGAGAACAGGAATTGACTGCAGATGGGCACGAAGGATCTTCCTGGGATAAAAAAAAATTTCTAAAACTGGATAGTGATGTGAGTTGCACAAGTCTGTAATTTACTAAAAATCATCGAATTGTATGCTGACAATGAATGAATTTTATAGTATGTAAATTACACCTCAATAAAGCTGTCAAAAAAAAAAAAAAGGCTCTCATTTCTCTCAGCATAAAAGCTAGAGTTTCTACAAGGCCCTGTGTGTTCTGTGATCACAGCCTGCTTGACTTCATTCTCCCTCCCATCCTGTCCCTCCTTCCCTATGCTCCAGCCCCGCTGGCCTTCTGGGTTTTCCTTGAACACAGCAGACATGCTCCCATCTGACCACCTTTGCACTGGCTGTTCCCTCTGCCTGGAGTATTTTTCCCCTAAATATCTGCAGGGCTCCCTCCCTTAACATTTTAATCTTTGCTCAAATGTCACTTTTTCAGTGCAAAGCAACCCAACCACTCCATCTGAAATTACAGCCCCTGTCCAAAGCTCTGCCAACCCACTTTCCCTCCTCTTGATTTTTCAAAGCGTTTATCACCTTTTCATGTACAATTTACTTATTTGTTATGTTTATTGCTTGTTTCTCTCTCAACCCCATCATATGTGCTTCCCTGAGATCAAAATTCATGTTGGTTTGATTCCCTGATGCACCCTTTGGGCAGAGAACAATACCTGACACAAAAGAGTTTAACAAATATTTGTTAAGTGGAAGAATTAATAAGTGATTCACCAAACGTTTTATGAATGCCCTGTCTGTGTCAGGAGCTGAGCAGATAGCAGTGAGAGGGTGAACAGATCTCACACTCCCAGATGGCGAGCATTTCAAAAATGTAGAAACACCATAGCAAAGAACAAATTTTAAACCAGGAATGGAGAGCGACTCCGAGTTCCATCACCAAGAAATCATGAGTGTGATCAACTTGACAAAGGGCTGGTAC
>SJYC01061076.1:0-34542 GCA_006408675.1 Madoqua kirkii
CCTGGAGAAGGGGTTGGTGGGGGTGGGGGATGGGGGGGTGGACTTCCTGGGGAGTGACCCATTGAATAAGTGGGAATTGGCCAGGTGGGGTGGAGGGAAGAGGGTTTCAGGCCCAGGGAACAGCATGTGAGAAGGTCCAGAGCTCAGAGAGGGAAGGTGTTCTGTTTGGAGACGCATAAGATGTTTGTTCCAGTCAAACATGAACCTTAAGGGAAGTGGCATGAGAGATGGGGCTAGTGAGGTGTACGAGAGCCAGACTGTACAAGACCTGGGGCACATCGAAAGATGTGATGGTCAGTTCAGCGGGGCACCAACCAGTTAGAAAAGACACTGTCCATACACAGATGGGATCCCCTGCTGACTCTGCTGTGTGCTAAGCCATGGGAGAGACCGTGGAGTTAACACATGTTGGTGATCATGGGAGGCCGTAATCAGGTTTACGGAAGGATCACTTAAGAGCAGAAGGGATTGGAGGGGCATGCGTTGATTGGAGGGAGCTTGGACAGGGGCCTTTAAGGCAGTCTGCCTGGGAGAATGGACCATTGCAGGCAATGGATTGGATGTACGTGATCAGGAAAGGGAGGGGTCGTGGATAACATCCATAATCACAGCCAGTATTTCTAGGGCAGGTACTGTGAGACCAGGTAAGGCTCTGAGCACCTGGCAGGTCCTAGCTTTTAATCCACACGGCACACCAGGAACCGGAAACACAGGGAGGTTCCATGACGGAAGTGGAGCATCCAGGCTTCAGACAGAGGCTAGAGATGATGTCAGGCTTTCAGGGGGTGACCTCGGGGAGCTGATTTGGGTGAGCAATGAGGAGATGGGGCTGGGAGTGGGCAGGAAAATGCTAAACACACAAAAAGTGTGAGGTGCCACCCAAGTGGTGATGCCAACTACACAACTGAATGTGTGGGTCTGGAACCCAGAGAAGAAATGAGAGCTGGCAGCAGGTGACTTGGCATCATGCCCCACCATGCCACCCCAAGACACCACCCTGGGTCAAGAACGAGCAATAAGAAAAGGCCCAGGTCAGCCCCAAGACTTAAAGGTAATAGAAACACAGAACAGGTTGTAAGGATGATCTCTTCAAGGTACATAAAAATAATATAAAGATATAGGCGCTGGGGTATGAACAAAACATTTTCCTATAAGAATTATGAGACAGGGCGATCAGGGTTTGCTTCTGGAGAGTGGTTGGGGCGGGGGCGGGGGGTGGTCTCTCTGGATACAGCATACTCCTGGATGTGTGGTTCATGTGCCACATCTATTAAAAAAAAATCAGCAGGGGAAAATAACTGGTGAGATTTCAAATCATTTTTGTTCATTTTTTCCTCTGTATACTTTTTTGGCATTTTTTAGAAAAATGTCTTTAAACAAGTGGAGGGGCAGGTGGGGAAGGAGATGGCAAAGGTGATGGAGAAGGAACGCTCAGAGAGGCAGAAAGGGTCCAGGAGGGAAGGGGCGTCTTGGAGGTCAGTGAAGGGAGATTTGGGAGGATGCTGTGGCCACAGGTGTCCAGTGTCCATAAAGGACCAAGGGGATGACTGTGACACAGGAATCGGAGGCGAGGAATGGAAGCAGTGCAGTAGGGGAGGCCACAGGGACCCTGAGAGAGTTGTAACCAGGAGGATGGGCGACACCAGACTGGAGTGGGTGGAGGCGTGAGTGGGAGGGAGTGAAACGGAGGCAACTTGATCAGTGGGGCTGGGAAGGAAAGGGGGAAGAGGGCTGCAGAGGAACCTGGACAGGAGGGAGGGCCATTTAAAGGAGAAAGAGTTAAGCAAGTTAATGTTGATGCAGAGGATCTGGTAGAGCCAGAGGGGCTGAGGAGAGAGAAAGGGCTGAGCGCAGCGACAGAGGGGCTGAGGGGAGAGACAGAGGGGCTGAGGAGAGAGAAAGAAGGGCTGAAGGGAGAGACAGAGGGGCTGAGGCTCCGGAGAGACAGAGGGGGTGAGGGGAGAATCAGAGGGGCAGAGGACAGAGGTGCTGAGGAAAGAGACAGAGGGGCAGAGGAGAGAGAAAGAAGGGCTGAGGGGAGAGACAGAGTGGGTGAGGGGAGAGACAGAGGGATGAGGGGAGAAACAGAGGGGCTGAAGGGAGAGACACAGGGGCTGAGGGGAGAGACACAGGGGCTGAGGGACGAGACAGAGGAGCAAAGGGGAGAGAAACAGAGGCTGAGGGGAGAGACACAGGGGATGAGGGCAGAGCGAGAGGGCAGAAGCAGGAGCGTGGAACCAGGAGCACAGAGGTGAGGAAGGCTCGTTTGACCTAACTGGAGGGTAGAGGGTGGAGGGGGAACAGAGGCCGCTCCCTCCCACTCTCCCCTGTGACCCTGGGCTCCCGGGGACTCTGCTGACTTTGCACCTCTCCTTGACCCCTAATCCAGGCCCAGGCTTCCACAGCACTTCTCTAGACTGCTGGGTCCACTGGACTGGGAGAGAGCAGCCTCCTCACCCTGCTCATCCTCTGGATGGCCGTGTGGCCATCAGTGAGTCCTCCTCATGCCTTCCCCGGGCCTCAGTTTCTCCTCCCATGTCCAGCTCCAGGAGTCTACCATTTCACAGTTCAATGTCTCTGCCAGTCCATGTCTCAGCTGCCTCAGCCCCTGCCTAAGGAAAATTCATGGTGGGGAGAATCCTAAAGGAAATCAACCCTGAATACTCATCAGAAGGACTGATTCTGAAGCTGAATCCAATATTTTGGCCACCTGATGTGAACAGCTGACTCACCGAAAGGACTCTGATGCTGGGAATGATTGAAGGCAGAAGGAGAAGAAGTGCCAGAGGATGAGATGGTTAGGTAGCATCACCACTCAATGGACATGAACCTGGGCAATCTCTAGGAGATGGTGAGGGACAGAGAGGCCTGGCGTGCTGCAGTCCATGGGGTCTCAAAGAGTCAGACACAAATTGGCTATTGAAAAATGACAACAAATGGTGGAGGTGGGGAGCTCATCCTCCCAGCTGACAAGCTGAGCCTCTTGTCCCAGAAATGACCTGGGTACCTTTCTTATCACCAGAGGACACCTGTTACTTGGAATTTTGTGGATTCTGGGCTCTGGGTGAAGACATGCCCAGTTGGTTTTTCCAGATTTCTTGCTCTAAACCCCCATGAACAGAGGGGGAACACCACGGCTGGAGCAAGCTATGTGCTGGGCTGAGGAAAATCAGGGCCAGCTCGGTGAATAGGAGGAAATTCTGCATGTCTCTGGGCCTCAGTCTTCTCATCTGAAAACTGGGCACGATCCTTGCTCACACGTGGCTTTCAGTGCGGGTTAAATGAGATAAAGCATGTGATGCTTCTAGAACACAGCAAAGGCTCAGTACAGAACAACTTTCATCATTATTCACAAGCCCTGTCCGGATCTATGACGAGATCTGTGCTGGAGAAACCTCAGCATGTGCTCCAGAAGATGCACACATAACATTTACAGAAGCACTGCTAGTAATGAGGGAAAAGAGAAAACATTCTACATGTCTATTGGTAAAAGAGGGAACACATAAAATGGGGTATATTCACACCATGGAACACAGCCACTTAAATGGAATGAACCAGATCTATCAACACGGATAGCTTTCAAACACATCGTTGGAGAGAAAAAAGCCAGTTGCTGGGCAATCGTATGTCTAGTAGGAATCCATTAACATGAAAATAATACAAAACAACGCTCCTTATTTTCTGGAGGTCCATGTCATGTATGCTCAAGTATAAAAATGGTGTGAAATGATACAAATCAAACTCATCACAGGAGTGATTTCTAAGAAAGTGGAGAAGAGATCAGCTTGGAGGTGGCAATAAAGGGGACTTTATTTATCTGGTGGTGCCCTGCAGCTTGTGGGATCTTAGTTCCCCAACCAGGGATGGAACCCAGACCCCTTGCAATGGAAGCATGGAGTCCTAACCACTTGACCACCAGGGAATTCCCCCAAGGGGACCTAAGTTTCATCAACAATGTCCTGATTTCTAAGAGAATGGATTCATACATTTCTTATAAAATTAATTTTTTTAAAAGAAATTAACATAGGGACTTCCCTGGTAGTCCAATGGCTAAGATTCCATGCTCCCAATACATCAGGGGACCCAGTATTGATCCCTGGTCAGGGAACTAGATCCCTATGCTGCAACTAAGACCTGACACAGTCAACAAAAAAAAAAACAGAAAGAAAGAAATTAAATTAAAAAAATTCTTGCCCTGCCCATTTCATGAAATTGTTTGGAGGACTGAATTATATGTGAATGTATAATTCATTTTCTAGTTGACAGAGCATTTTTTACCCACGTGATCTTATTCCATCCTCTCAACAAGACTTTGAAGGATGAATTGTAATTTCTGTTCTAGTGAGAAGGAAATCGGGGAGTGGAGAGATGATGTGACTGTTTCCCAGGTCAGATGTGAGGCGTGCAGGGACAGAATCAGATTCCAGCCTGGGGCTGTCTGGTTGCCTAGCTTGGGCCCCTCTTTCTATGGCTTCAGGCTCTGGAATGAAAATGCCTTTTAAACTGTTTCCGGGTCACTGTTGTCACAGCATAATCTTGGTGGGGGCACCATCTCGACCCTGAACTCCCTCTCAAGGGGATCTTTAGCCTCTACCCAGAAGGCCCACAGCCCCGCCGAGCTGTCTGGCCCCAATGGCCGTGGACACCTGGCTTGGGAGTCTCCCCTCTCTCTCTCTCTCTTTCTTCTTTTTGTAAAAGATATTTTTATTTTTGGTTGTGCTGGGTCTTTGTTGCTGTGCGTGGGTTTTCTCTGGTTGTGGAGAGTGGGGCTCGTCTTCACTCTGCTGCGTGGCTTTATTGTTGTGGTGGCTTCTTTTGTTGGAGAGCACTGGTTAAGGGCACCCTGGTTTCAGTAGTTGTGGCTTGTGGGCTTAGTTGCTCCACAGCATGAGGACTCTTCCCTACCAGGGATCGACCCCATGTCTGCTGCATTGGCAGGGGGATTCTTAACCACTGGAACACCAGGGAAACCCCGCTGTCTCTCTTGAGACCGTCACCCACTAGCTCCTGGGAGGCAGTGGCAAAAAAAAAAAAAAAAAAGTGATGGGGAAACATACACACACACATGGATTAGAGTCAGAGAGACCTGGATTTGAATCCCAGCTCCGACACTTACCAGCCTGCAGCCTTAAACAAGTCACTTCCTTGCTTTATACAACGATACTTAGTTTGCAGGTTACAGTGGGCAAAAGGTACACAGAAGATGCTCCGTGAATATTGGTTCCTGTTCTTTCCCTCTTCTCACAGCTTCCCTAACTCTTAGCAGAAGCCTGACTTACCCTTGAACCCTGTGCCAGGCACAGTACATGACATAAAGTAGGTCCCCAGGGAAGCTGTGGCTTGGTTTCTCATTAGATTACATTATTATTTTTAAAATTGTTTTATGTATTTATTTTTTTGACTGCATCAGACAGCATGTGGGATTTTAGTTCCCCAACCAGAGAAGGAACCCACGCCCCCTGCAAGTGGATATGTGGAGTCTCAATCAATGGATCTCCAGAAAAATCTCCGGGATTAAATTATTGATGACAAAGGAAAAAGTCTTCACCATCTAACGGGTGGCAGACCCCAGTCACAAGCAAGGGGCATCCTGAACTTTACTTTGAGGGCAGTGGGAGCCACTGAAAGTTTAATCAAAAGAGTGATGGAGTTGGCTAAGTCTCAGAAAGAACGCACAGTGTGGAGTGTGGCTTTAGAAGGGACAAGCACAGAGGCAAGGAGCCTGTGACAAGACTCTGGTGAACAGTTCAGGTGACAGGTAGGGCCCAAGATCCCTTTTAATCCTGATAACCTGGTGGACTGGCACAAGCCAGGGGAGAGTGGGATGGCTGGCTGAATTTGGAAAGATGCTAGAATTTTATAGGAGCTTGAGATAAAAACACATGATGTATAGGAGAACGTGTTTCATAAACTTAAAAAAAAAGCACATATCCCCACCCTGATGCTCTTAATGTGACAGTCACAGGCTATTTGAGGCATACAGCCTCCCAGCCCCTTTGTATTCAGACAGCATTGACAAGGTCTCAAGTAAATTCCCAGATCCCCGAATCACTTGGCAGAAACAAGTTTTTATGTCAATTCACAAACCAACCGGTGTAAGCCCTCCGACAAACACAGCACATTATTGGGAAAGCAGGTAGCCCACAAAAAGCAATGGCCTGCTTTTCTCTTCCTTGTTTGTCAGACACATCTGTTGACCTCCACCCGGCATTGAGGGTAATATCACAAACACCCGAGACTTTAGACTCAAGGGAGAAGCAGGGAGGGCAGGTGGGAACATGGGCAGCATTGAGAGAGAGAGAGATTGCAGCTTATAATAAAAATAGGAGCTGCCAGCTTTTGAATGCTTACTATGTCCTGGGCGTATGCACTAATTCTTGTATCAATCTCTGACGTGCGTGCTATTTTAATATATGCCTTTTACAGATGGGGGAGTGCAGACCTAAGGAACTGAAGTATTTCACCCACATTCAGCAGCTGGTACATGACAGGGCAGGGGTTTCGAGCTGGTTGAATGCAAGGTCCATGGTGACAGCAAATCCTCATCACCAGACTTGATGAATACCAATACTTTCCATTTTGCCCTCAAAGACAATGATACTGAGGATGTTAATGATGTGGCTTCATTTATTCAAAAAATAATTATTAGAAGACCTCCTCTAAGCTTGGCAACAAGGAAGGAGGGTAGGGCTTCCCTGGTGGTCCAGTGGCTAAGACTCTACGCTCCCAATGCAGAGGGCCAGGATTTGATCCCTGGTTGGGGAATTAGATTCCATGTGCCACAAGTTAAGAGTTGGCATGCCTCAACTAAAGATCCTGCATGCGACAACTAAGCTGGCATGGCCAAACAAGTGAGTTTTTTTTTTTAAAGAAAGATGGTAGGGAAGAGCATGGGCAGAGGTCAGGAGACAGAGATGTGTGTGTATATGTGGGACACATCCAGACACCCTGGACTTGGTGAATTACATCCAGAATAGGTTAGCCTGGGTGGGTGAGGAGCGGATCAGGGCAGAGGGGGGTGGATCCATAAACAACGGGTGTAGACGGAAGTAGGGGTAGGAGTGCATGCCGAGAGCAGAGAGGGAATCCCGCTTCCTTATTTATTGCCTCTGAGCTCTCAAATGCAAGACTACTAGGCAGAAGTGACAAAGTAAAAAGGGGAAGGAAAAAACGCCAGCTACAGCCAGAATAAAATCAGGGCAAATAGAATAAAACCTGACAGCCAAGTATAAATAAATATTCGTAAAAGAGTTAAAGGACAGATTAAAATAAAAACACCAAATGCAATTCTTACCCCTTGACAAATGCAGTGCGAATTGGGTTCTTTTAATCAAATGTTTGGCAGGTGTATGAATTATTTATAATTCAATATCAGGTGGTTAAATGGAAAATGGAAGATGTTCCCGTCATCTTCTCAGCTTATCCGCCTCCCCCAATGAGTTTCCCCGGGAGAGGCGGTGGGTGAGGGCCCCTCCCCCACACCAGGTACCAGGCTGGACGCTGGAGCCCATAATTCCTGGCGCGCTGCGCTGGGCGGCCCCGTTTGTCAGTCCGTCTCCTGCTGCTCAGAGCCTTGCTCCAGAAGGCGGCCCCTCAATGCTGGGCACAGGAGTGGGGCAGCCTACCAGGGGCAGGGGAGCTGGATCCAGACCTCTGGGTTTGTCCCCAGCTTTCACAGACTCCAAGGATGCCCTTGTGTAGTCTTTCCCTCTCCCTGAGTCCTCTGCCTTCAAATGAGCTTCTCCCCTTGCCATCCTCTTCTCAGCTACCTCATGTTTCAGTTCACAGGGCAAGTTCCAACGTGTGGGTCTCACCAAACCTTTCAATGGTAGAAAGCATGATACCCACTCCCATTTCACAGAGAGAAAACTGAGGCTTAGTGAGATGCCAGAGGTGCTTGACAGGGCAGGGGTTTCGAGCTGGTTGAATGCAAGGTCCATGGTGACAGCAAATCCTCATCACCAGACTTGATGAATACCAATACTTTCCATTTTGCCCTCAAAGACAATGATACTGAGGATGTTAATGATGTGGCTTCATTTATTCAAAAAATAATTATTAGAAGACCTCCTCTAAGCTTGGCAACAAGGAAGGAGGGTAGGGCTTCCCTGGTGGTCCAGTGGCTAAGACTCTACGCTCCCAATGCAGAGGGCCAGGATTTGATCCCTGGTTGGGGAATTAGATTCCATGTGCCACAAGTTAAGAGTTGGCATGCCTCAACTAAAGATCCTGCATGCGACAACTAAGCTGGCATGGCCAAACAAGTGAGTTTTTTTTTTTAAAGAAAGATGGTAGGGAAGAGCATGGGCAGAGGTCAGGAGACAGAGATGTGTGTGTATATGTGGGACACATCCAGACACCCTGGACTTGGTGAATTACATCCAGAATAGGTTAGCCTGGGTGGGTGAGGAGCGGATCAGGGCAGAGGGGGGTGGATCCATAAACAACGGGTGTAGACGGAAGTAGGGGTAGGAGTGCATGCCGAGAGCAGAGAGGGAATCCCGCTTCCTTATTTATTGCCTCTGAGCTCTCAAATGCAAGACTACTAGGCAGAAGTGACAAAGTAAAAAGGGGAAGGAAAAAACGCCAGCTACAGCCAGAATAAAATCAGGGCAAATAGAATAAAACCTGACAGCCAAGTATAAATAAATATTCGTAAAAGAGTTAAAGGACAGATTAAAATAAAAACACCAAATGCAATTCTTACCCCTTGACAAATGCAGTGCGAATTGGGTTCTTTTAATCAAATGTTTGGCAGGTGTATGAATTATTTATAATTCAATATCAGGTGGTTAAATGGAAAATGGAAGATGTTCCCGTCATCTTCTCAGCTTATCCGCCTCCCCCAATGAGTTTCCCCGGGAGAGGCGGTGGGTGAGGGCCCCTCCCCCACACCAGGTACCAGGCTGGACGCTGGAGCCCATAATTCCTGGCGCGCTGCGCTGGGCGGCCCCGTTTGTCAGTCCGTCTCCTGCTGCTCAGAGCCTTGCTCCAGAAGGCGGCCCCTCAATGCTGGGCACAGGAGTGGGGCAGCCTACCAGGGGCAGGGGAGCTGGATCCAGACCTCTGGGTTTGTCCCCAGCTTTCACAGACTCCAAGGATGCCCTTGTGTAGTCTTTCCCTCTCCCTGAGTCCTCTGCCTTCAAATGAGCTTCTCCCCTTGCCATCCTCTTCTCAGCTACCTCATGTTTCAGTTCACAGGGCAAGTTCCAACGTGTGGGTCTCACCAAACCTTTCAATGGTAGAAAGCATGATACCCACTCCCATTTCACAGAGAGAAAACTGAGGCTTAGTGAGATGCCAGAGGTGCCTCTGGTCATCCCACTGGCATGAGCTCCAGATAGGGCTGGAGCCTAGGTCTTCAGATTTCGTGTTCGCTGGGAGTGTGTTTCTGAAAGTCTGACATCCAGATAGAGTGGACAGGGCATGACTCCAGAATCAGACACCAGTCCCACCTCTGGCTCTGAATTCACTGTGTGACCTAGGGTAGGTTCCCTAACCTCTCTGATCCTCCATTTTCTTCTCTGTACACTGCACTAATGATGATAGCTGTCCTGGGGTGGTATGGCGAGGATTAAGAGTGGACAGAGTTGCCTGTGTGAGCCTGGTCTCCAGGAAAGCTGATGGAGATGTTTCAGTAGCTACAGGAAATTACTCTCATTTTACTTTTTTTTTTTGCTGCTTGTGGGATCTTAGTTCCCCAACTAGGGATCAAACCCAAGCCCCTGACAGTGAAAGCTCGGAGTCCTAACCACTGGAGCATCAGGGAATTCCCTACCTTTACTTTACCAATGAGAAGACAGATGCCCAAAGACACCAAGTGACTTCTCAAAGCCATTCAATGAGTCAGTGGCTGGGAATTATGGTCCCTGGGGAGCCGCTAGTCAAGAACTCGTGTGGCAGGATCCAGCCTCCACCTCCCCTAGGCACCCATCCATGCCTGATTCTGAATACAGCATCACCTTTATCTCCCATTCCTACCCATGGGGCATTCATTTGTCCCTCTCTCTTACACACACACACACACACACACACACACACACACACACACGCCCTGTGAGTGAAAGCGGGAGCGGAGAATCCCACTGCAGCCAAATGTTGACGGCCTTCCCTGAGCAGCAGATGAATGAGTCCTTGCTGCTAACAAACGGCTGTCGGAAAGGTGGGAGAATGAAGGTAATTAGTCCCCTTAATGCCGATTTCAGACTAATCTTTCACACTTAAGGAAATTGTTCCAATGATTTTCTTATTTTCAGGGGAGCTCGTTAAGTAAGAATTAGAAAAATAGATATGGTAAGAGATAAGAAAATGGATTTCGTAATGACAAGCTGCCTAAACACACCGAGAGGGGGGCTGGCTGGGCTGGGATGGAGTGACAGCTCCAGGTCCTCCGGGGATGGGTGGCAGAGGGGCTCCAGGGCCTTTGGGCAGGATGAAGACCCCTGGGGGCAAGGGTCCAGGGCCCACAGTCTTAGCTCGCTGGTGGTAGTTGATGTATCTGGACCCTGAACACCTCTCCAGACCCTGTGCTCCTGAGCCCTGGAGGGGTGGGCTCGGGAGGGCTCGTTAGACATCTTCCTCAACATCTGGAAAGAGAAGTCTTTGCTGGGATCAAGGTCCACTGCAGAGCATGCAAACCTCAGACCTTTTGCATCTTCTGGGGAAGTCAAGGGACTTTTATTGATTGCCTGCTGTATGCAAGTTGTGGTGCTGGGCACTCTCCCTCTGTTTCATCCCACAGCCCCACAGGGGTAGATATGTTGCTAGTCCATCGAGATGGAGGAGAGGCACAGAGGCAGGCCTGACGGTGTTCAGCCAGTCCTGCTGGCCCTTTTTTTCTTTCCAGGTGTCATCTGTTCTGACTGGTCAGGGCCTGTGCAGTTCCAATTGTTAACTATTTTGAATGTCAGTCACCCTTGATCATGTGATGTGGCCAAGGCCACCGGGCTGTAAGTTCCACTGCGGCTGCAATTGAAACCCTTGGGGCCCAACATCAAAGCATCCACCTTTCCTTCCCCTCCAGGCCTCCTCTGGGTAATGAGTCCCAGTGGGAGAGAGGCTTGGAGGGAAGGACTTGGAGCCAGGAGGAGCTGTGTCCCCTGGGAAAAGGGGTGGCTTCCCCAGGTAGGACAGTGAGAGGCAGGGTCTGTGGGAGACGGAAGGATGTCCTCATGTCTAACTTTCCAGAATGGGTTCAGGCCATTTTATACAAGCTCATTTCTGCCTCATCTTTGCTGAAGCGGTACCTGCCCCCTGATCTGCCTATGGCTGTCTTTTGTCTCTCCAAATCCTCCAGAGCCTCCCTGGAGACCAGTTCACGTCATTCCTAGCCTTCATCCCCAACAGCCCAAGTTCCCTCCTTCACCTCTGAACCTGAGAGGGACCCAAGAGTCCCCGGGTTTCGCTGCAACACATTCTGGGAAATTCACCTTACACAAAAGAAGTGACTTTCTGTGTGGACCAGGTTAGCATCATCAGCAGAAACTACCAGGCAATTGGCTCTGCCAAGGAGAAGAATTGTCCTCTAACAGGACAAGCGGGAAAAGGTGACTCCGTGAAAATATCAACATGATATTTCTCCTTGGGTCATGGTGGGGTCATGAGTTCAACTGTCGTCTTCTCCCCAACTCCCGAGACCTCCACAACATAACAGAGCTTGTATGATTTTCAAGGACGCTCTTAGAATAGTGGTTCTCAACCAGGGGCGATTTTGACCCCCAGGAACATTTGCAGTATCTAGAGACACATCTGCAGGTCCCAGCTGGAGGGGTGCTACTGGCATCTAGTGGGTGGAGCCCAGGGACACTGTGAACGTCCTGTAGTGTCCAGGACAGCCCCCAACAACAGAGAATTACCCAACCCAAAGTGTCAGTAGGCTGAAAAACCACTCGTAGAGACATCTGATCCAATGTTCCCATTATCTAACTTATCCAGGAGGTGGGGATAGCACCCAGCTCTTATGACTACCCCTGGGATTCAACATGGAAAGGGCAATAGGCCTCCAAGTCAAAGATTCATGGTTCTGACAGCTTTTGTTTTCAATTCAACAATCATACATTGTATTTCTGTGACAGGCATTGTGCCAAGAGCTGGGTACTCAGTAGTGGACATCCAATCTCTGCCCATCTGGAACTCACATCATAGTGGACTTTGAGCTGGGTCACCTTAGACTTGTCTCTTTCTCTCTTCAGCCTCAGTTTTCCCACCTCTAAAATAGGCACAATACCCTCTCCCTGTGTTGTTGTGAGGCCTTCAGAAATTTAAATGTCAAACTGCAACCATAGCAGTGGATTGACTGCTTCTCCTTCCTGGGGAGAACTGGACAGGCGGTGCAGACAGTTTTCCAAAAAGAAAGGGGAGAAAATGAAGACGTTATCGAGCTTCATGTGCGTCTGCTGAATGCTCCGAACCATACTGCTATTCGGCTGCGGTTCTTTCACTCAAGGGCTTCCCTGGTGGCTCAGCTGGTAAAGCATCTGCCTGCAATGTGGGACACCTGGGTTCGATCCCTGAGTTGGGAAGACCCTCTGGAGAAAGGAAAGGCTACCCATTCCAGTATTCTGGCCTGGAGAATTCCAGGGACAGAATAGTCCATGCGGTTGCAAAGAGTCGGACGTGACTAAGTGAGTGACTTTCACTTTCTTTTACTCAAAGTGCAGATAAGAAACCTGAGGCTGGAGGGAATGGGTGGGAAACAGACAAGCCTAAACTGGTCAAACGTAGGGGCTGTGATTTGAACCCCGCTCTCCTGGCTCTTTCATCTCTTCTTTTTTGCCATCTGCAGGGCCTTTTAAGATGGTGCTGGTCAGGCAGTTGAGGTTTGAGGCTGACTAGGCCTGGCCTTCAAGCCTTATCCCCCCAGCATCCCCCAGGGTCTCGGTCTCACCCCATTAGCGCTGCTTTAAAAAGTACGGACTGACCGGGGTGCGTTATTGCCCACATAAATCAGGCGGTTCCAAGTACGGAACACCTTTAAACAAACAGCTGATGGGAGTGAAGTTCCAGGATCATTATTAATAGCTTTTCATTTTGGTGGCCGCTGTGCTGTGACATGCCTTCCCAGCAGAAGCCCCGCGCAGCCAGCCCCCGATCGGCTGATCCCCCGAGTCCGCCAGTCAGAATGAATGACTGTACCTTTGTGTTAATTGTGGAGCCCGAGCCGCACGCGGAATGCTAATAGGGCCGAGTGGGAGGGGGCAGGTGCCAGTCTCGCCTGGCTGCTGGGCAGGAAAGGACCCTACCTCAACAGCCAGCAGCAGGATCTGGCTAACATATTCATCTGAGCTCCACCCTCCTCTGCTCGAGGAAGCACCGTGGTTCCCATGGACCGGGGCCAAGTCTGGACTCCTGTGGCTGCCACACAGGGCCTTTCACATCTCGCCCTGCCCATCACTCAGCCTCCTTGGTTGCATTCCCCCACCGTGAACCTTGTACTGCTCCGACTCCTATTCATTTATTCATTCATTCCTTCAACATTTACTGAGCCCTCTGAAGGGTGTAGGGGACGAAGCTGTGAACAAGACAGACATGGTCTCTCATCTCATGGGTTTACCATCAAGCAGAAAAGACAGACATTGGCAGGCTCTGGAGCCAGGCTGCCTGGGTCCATATCCCAGTTTGGCACTTTACTATCTGTTTGATTTTTTAAAAAATGTTTCTTATTGGAGTACAGTTGATTTACGATGTTGTGTTAGTTTCTGCTATGCAGCAAGATGAATCAGTTATACGTACACCTATACCCACTCTTTTTAAAGATATCTGTGTGATCTGACAGCACAAATAACCTCTTCTCGGCCTCAGTTTCTTCCTCTGTAGAATAGGAACAAGAACAGTAGTACCTCAGAGGGTTGTTTGAACAATTAGATGACTAAAAACATGTGAAAACGTGTAATACGGCATCATTTACTATTGAGCACAAAGTTCTCAATAATTGTTAGCTACTATTATCATTATCAACTCAGGACAGCATTACAACAAATGACAATGGGACTTCGCTAGTGGTCCAGGAGTTGAGACTGCGCTTCCCCTTCAGGGGATGGGAGTTCGATCCCTGACTGAGGCCAAAAAAACCCCACAAAAACAAATGACGATGATGATGAAATAAAGTTACGGGGGAGCAAGCAGGGCATCAAACGGGGGGACTGGTCCAGTCAGGGGCTGGGGAAGGGTTCCCTGAGGATGTCTGATTTTCTCAGACAGGAGGGCTGAGTGGGTGTTAACTGAAGCAGTGGAGGTGGGGAGGGAGAGAGCAGAGAAGTGGAGGGAACAGCATGGGTAAAGGCCCTGAGGCTGGATGGAGTGCGGAGTCCAGAAACCTGAAAGGCAGCAGGAAGCTGGTGTCAGGAGTGATGGGGAAACGGAGCTGAAAGGAGCCTGGAAAGGCTGGCAGGGGGCCACACCACGCGGGGCCATGTGAGTCTTGTTAAACTGCAAATTCTGTCCTGAGAGTAAGGAAGGGGAAGTTGTTGAAAGCTTCTGAAACAGAGGATCGCCATGAGCCTTATCCTATTTTTAAACTCACTCAGGCTGCTGCATGTGTAAAGCTGGCAGGACACCCACCCTCCTTCTGCAGGGCCCCTCACGGGGTGGCTGAGAAAGAAACGGTGAGCGGAGGAGATGGCGGAACAGGGAGAAGTAACTGCTGTCCTGGTGAATGACAATGATGAGTTGGTCCTGGGTCAGGGCAGGGAAATGGAGAGGAGAGGGCTGAGTCTAGAGGTCTACACTACAGGAGGCTGAACCCTCCGGACAGGACAGGAGCGAGGGTAAGGGACCTGTTGGGAGGACTCCAAGGTGGCCCCAGTGGCGACTCCCCGAGGGGGAGTGAGCTGTGGGTTCGGAGGGTCAGGAACCGAGGGCTCAGTGTGCACGCCCTGGTGCTCGTAGGACGCTGAGCCTTCACACGTGCTGTTCCTTCTCCCTGGAATGCTTTTCCCCAATGTTGTCTGATGAGGGATCTTTACTAATTGCTCAAAGCCAGGCTCCAGTGTCACCTCTGATATATGAAGCCTTCCTTCGCTGCCATAAATTTGGTGTCTCCTTTTGTCCAGTATCAACTCCCTTGTCTGTTAGCAACTTCTCTGTGTTAATTCATGACTTCATTAAAAGGTGCGAAAGCAACTGTAAAAGAGAGGGACCCGGAGCAGAGACAGCACCACTCGACTCTCCCAGCCTCCTGCACCTCGCCGCCTTGTGCATTTCACCGTTCCTTTGGCTGTTTCCACCTGTTCCCCATCCCCTGCTCCCCATATGCTGACGGGGCCCAGGGCTTAGTCCTTCGGCCGCTCATGTTTTCTGTCTATACCTACTCACTACGTCACCACATGCAGTCCCACAATTTGAAGCCCCATGGATTTGCTGATGATGCCCACGTGTGTGTCCAACTCAGATTCCTCCCATGACCCCAACTCTTAAATCCACTTACTTGTTCAACATCTCCACTTGGAAGTCTAAAATGCATTTCAAACTCATCATGTTCAACGCGGAACTCCTGACTTCTATCTACCCATCACCCCCCTCCACACACAAGTAATAATAAAAGAAAATAAATGTAAAGCTGCTCCTCTTCCAGCATGTCCATTTCAGTAACTGACAACTCCATGATCCCAGCTGCCTCTGCCAAAAGCCTTCGAGTCCTTCTTGACATCACTCTATCTCACACCCTACAGCCAATCCATCAGCAACTCTCGCCAGCTCTACCTTAAAATAGATCCAGAATCTGACTATTCTCACCACCTTCACTGTTTACAGCCTGGTCCAAATCACCAGCAGCTCTCACCTGGGTTATTGTAACAGCCTCCTTGCTGATCTACCTGTTTCTGCCGGTAACCCCCTACAGACTGCTCTCGGTTTTGGTGTTAAAACATAAATCAGATCATAACACTCCTCTTCAAATTCCTTTCTCGCCTTTCTCTGGGTAAAATGGTTCATAAGACCCAACAGGATGCTTCTGAACGCCTCCTCCCATCACCGCCCCTGCCCCACATTCTAGCCACACGGTTCTCTGAACAGACCGGGCACATTCCCACCTCAGGGCCTTTGCATTTGCCGGCCCTCTTGCCGGAACACCTTTGCCCTTGTTATCTGCAGTGTTTACTCTCTCTCTTCCTTCAGATGTCTGTTTAAATGTAAGACTTTCCCTGACCACCTGAGAGGGAACGCTCCGCCACATTCTCAGGAGCCCGCATCCTCTCGCCCCATTTGCTCCCTGCCTCAGCCCCCACAGAACTCAGCACTGTCTGATACAGCACTGATTTATCATCTCCCTCCTTGCCCTTTAATGGAAGCTCGCTAGGCGCTTTGTCTTTTGTGCTCAAGGCTGTATCGCCAGCACTTAGAAAGGCACTTGCCATGTAATAGGTGCTCGGCGGCCATTTCTCCAATGACTCTGGAATCACTGTTTTGAACTAGCTGTCTGCTTGTTTGTCTATTTCTTTCTCTCCCCCAGTAGACAGTAGGCAGCAATGGATTCAATTCTCCACTGTTTTTCTAGTGTCCAACACAAAGCCTGGAGAGTGGATATTCATTAAATGTTTGAATAAACAGATGAATAAATAATAGAATTTCCAGATGGGTTGCCAGGAGTGGTGCAAGGGAGGGGCATGAGACAGTTGCCTCCTGGAGCCTCTAACTCCGGCAGCCCTTCCTGCCTCTCCTTGGAGACCTGAGGCTACCTTGGAGGGGGGAAGCTAGAGCTTGACCTAAAAATCTCCAGAGGTCAAAAGGGACAGAGATTAGTATTAGGAGCTGATGCTTGAAGGATCTGGAAGTGTAGATTTCCTATTGGAGCTAACCTGTGTATTGACTGAGTTCTCTTTCTTTTGAAATCAAAGTATAGCTGATTTACAATGTTGTGTTAGTTTCTGGTGTACAGCAAAGTGAGTCAGTTGTGTGTGTGTGTATGTGTGTGCGCGCGTGCATGCACGTGCACTTGAGTGCTAAGTCACTTCAGTTGTGTCTGACTCTTTGTGACTCTATGTACTATAGCCCACCAGGCTCCTCTGTCCATGAGATTCTTCAGGCAAGAATACTAGAGTGGGTTTTCATGCCCTCCTCTAGTGGGTCTTCCCATCTCAGGGATGGAACCAGCATCTCCCATGTCTGCTGAACTGGCAGGTGGGCTCTTTCCCACTTGCCCCACCTAGGAAGCCTATATGTGTATATGTGTATATATATATATATATGTATATATATTACATATATACTTGTGGATGGATATAGAGGGGCTTCCCTCATGACTCAGATGGTAAATAATCCACCTGCAATGAAGGAGACCTGGGTTCAAGCTCTGGGTCAGGAAAATCCCTGGAGAAGGAAATAGCAACCCGCTTCAGTATTCTTGCCTGGGAAATCCATGGACAGAGGAACCTGGTGGAGGCTAAGAAATCTGAAGTTTTGGAACAGATCAAGGGTTTAAAAATAGGATTTGAATTAAGGTGTAGGGTTTGGGAAACAGGTTGAAGTTTTAGATTCAAGGTTAAGATTCAGAGTTTGGGCAAATTCTGGTAAATTTTCTTTTCATTTTCATTCTATTACAAATTTTTTCTAATTTTCCTTGTTATAGCTTTTTAGATATACCCATCATTTAAAAGTGGACATTTAATTACCAAATACATGAGATTTTTTTAAGAGAAAAAAAAAAGATTTGGGGTTAGGGCCAAGAGTCTGGGAGTTGAGGCTGGTGCTTGTGGCAAGTTGGTTTTGACTCTGGGTCAAAGGATCAGAATTTTGGTTGGAAAATGAGACAAAGTTGAGGGTGGCATCAGGGGCCCAATTTGAGAACGTTCATTAGGTCTTAGAAGCATCTCTGAGAGGATACTATCAGTATAAGACAGAAACTCACATTTTATAACAAAGTTCTAACAGTGCTTCTCCCACCAGGGGACGTTCGGCAATGTCTGGGCTCAATTTTGGTGCAACTAGAGGATGGTCTTTACTTAGGTAGAGACTGCTATACATCCTGCTATGCACTGAGAAGCCCTCCTTTACCAAGAACGATGCAGCCCCGAATGTCAGTCGTGCTGAGGCTGAGAAACACTGTGCTCGAGAATTTACCCATTCTCTGAAGGTTTGGCCAAGGGCTAGTTCAGATGGGCCAGGACACAGGATATGAGTGTTCAGGCCTGAGGGCTGCTGTGATGGGGCCTGAGTTATAAAGTGAGATGCAGGTACCTCCCCATGGATTCAGCTTTCCCAGCTGTCTCTGGCTCTGGCAGACTCAACAGGAGAGGAGGAGGGTAAGGGTGGAGATGGGATTCATGAAGCAGAATTCATAGACAAGCAGGGTGGGA
This sequence comes from Madoqua kirkii, assembly GCA_006408675.1. Classification (NCBI taxonomy): domain Eukaryota; kingdom Metazoa; phylum Chordata; class Mammalia; order Artiodactyla; family Bovidae; genus Madoqua; species Madoqua kirkii. Next base: position 18,291 of record SJYC01061076.1, read on the forward strand.
GCAATTGAGAGAGACAGCAGCGGCTAAGGTAGGCTTGCGGGGCCCCCAGGCTGGGTCCATAGCAGAGGGGCTTGGGCTGGGGGGAGGGACAGACAGAAAACTATAGAGAGATGGCATCTGGACAGGCCAGTGTCTGAGGCACCTTCTGCAGCTTGTGTGAGTGCCTTGCTCCAGAGAGAATTCATATAATAATAATAACAACAGCAATCACCACCGTAACATTAGTAGGTAATATTTGCATAGCACTTACTCTGTGCCATGCTAAGGGCTTTACCTCTGTTAGTTCATTTTTAGCCTTCCCCCTAAGCCTATATGGTAACTACTATTGTCATCCCAATTTTACAGGTGAGAAATTGAGGCAGAGTGGTTAAGACGCCTAAGATCCCATAGCTCTGTGTGGCAGAGCTAACTCTGGAGTTGGAGCTAAAAGGCTCAGAGTTTACGTCTGTAGCAGAGGGTTTGGGGGTGCCCCCTCTGGAGGTGGGCCGTCCCCCCAACTTCCCGTGTTGCTGTCTTCCTCTGCCATCTGCATACATGATCTCATCGCACTCTCAACAGTTTCCAGAGACAGGTGCTGTTATTACTGCCTCTGTTTCACTGATGAAGTGATGGAGGCTCAGAGAGGTTAAGTACTTCTCAACACAGCCAGGTCTGCTCGACGTCAAGGCCACTTCGGATTCTCTGCGCTGCAGCTTGGAGTACATCTCTGCACGGCACTGGGGGCCTGCCCTGGGGGCCTCACTTGGTCTTCACAAACAAGGCTCAGACTGCAGGGCCTGTCCTTCTTGGCTCTGTTGACATTTTGGTCTGGATCGTTCTCTGTGGTGGGGGCTGTCCTCCATGTGTAGAGTGTTCAGCAACATCGCTGGCCTCAACCTGCTAGATGCCAAGGGCACTGCCTGTCAAGCAGGCTGTTTCCAGAACTGACACTCATCCCCTGGGGGGGTCTGAATCGTGCCCCATTCCCCCTCGCCATTGAGAACAACTGCCCCAGAGAGAAGGCCAGGAGGAGCTTCCTGTGATATAAACAATCGTGGAAACTGAGACCTGGAGAGAGGTGACATCTTGCTCAAGGTCACCCAGAGAGTCAGGGCAGGACCGCAAGTAGGACCACGCTCACTGCAGCCGAGAGGAACCTCTTGCGTCTGAGCTTTTCTGCTGAAGTTGTGCTCCTCCTGGGCAAGTATTCAGTGCACTGAACAATGAGCCCTGGCTGCCCGCCCCACTCCACACACTGGTCCTACTGGGGCAGCCGGAACTTGCCCCTGAGCGTGCATTCTGCTCCCAGCTCTGGTTTCATGAAAACAGTTCAGGCTTTGATATCAAACAGACCAGATTTCAAATCCCAGCTCTGCTGCATCCTTACTATACAACCCCAAGCACAGTACCAAACATCCCTGACTCTCTATTTTACCATCTGAAAAATGGGTACATTGGACTAGAGTCTTTCAAAGACCCAATTAGCTCTGAAATCCTGGCTCTCTGAAAAACTAAGGTATTGTGTTTAGCCCCAGCTCCGGGTGGCACTTTGGGTAAGTCATTGACTTTTTCAGAACTCAGTTTCTTCAGAGGCAACCAATACTTGAGCCACACAGAACTTCTTGTTCTCTAAACTGTGAATACTCCACTTTCTTTGTTTATGCTGCCCCTCTGAAATGCGATTTATTCCATTATCCACCTGAACAACTCCAATTCATCCTTCAAGACTGAGCCCAAGTCGTTTTCCCCACGAAGGGTGTGTGTATGTGTGTGTATTCCCCAAAAGACTGAAAGAGTCCTTGAAGGTGGAGAAAACTGAGTATCCCTAGGTCTCATGTGCTCGTGGCCTGCATAGTGCCTGGCACAGAGTAGGTGCTCAATAAATGTTGAATAAGTAAGAATGAATGGATGGAGGGAGTAGATGGTTGCCAAGACCCTTAGCGGTTCCAGCACGCCAGAATCCAGGAAGGAAGCCAATCTCTTGCTGTTACCCAGTCTCACATTCAGAGAACTGTCCCACCCCTAGCCCCAGCAAGTGCCTGCCGCCCCAGCCACCCACACAGTCTGTAACCCCAGCAAGTACCTTGGACAGCGACAGATACGCTTTCTTTTTCTTGAGGCTTTTATCCTTAGTGGAGCTGCCAATGTAGGGAGCTGTCTGTACAGACCTGCATTCCCTACATGTGCACAGAGACATTTACTAATAGAAGAGGCCTCGCTTCTTCCATTTTTCAATCCATCCCAGGCTGAGGATTGAACAAGGACCTGCATTCCTCACATTTATGCTTCTGAATACACAGCCTCTGACCAGGGGTGGATGGCGGCGGTGGGGGTGGCAGGGATTCAGTACTTCAGGAATGTCTCCCATTATCTCCTCCAGGAATCTGTCCTCCTCTTTCTCTAAAGCCACAAGTCCCTGAATCACTCTTCAACCCCCTTTTCTAAGAAATCCTCTGAGTGAGGAAGCTAGATCTTAGTTCCTGGCTTGGGCAGGGGGCAGTGAAGAGAGAGAGAGAAGTGGTCTGTTCTCTTTGAGATCCACCTATTCAACAAGTATTTTCTGAAAAGTTATTTTAAAAAACACTTGTATTAAACTAAACTTCCTGGGTCCTCAGTTATTCACTTGAAAAATGGGGGTAGATGTGGATAAAGGTTCAGACAAGCTCAAGTCCCTAAAGTTCGCATAAGCTCGACTCCCTTCATATAATACATCAAGTTCAACTTCTACCAATGAACCAAACTGCGTGTCTTAGTTCAGCTGTTTCCTTCCTCTGGGACCCTGATTAAGCCTTTGGTTTCCTCCTCTGCATCTCTGGTTGCAAAAGATGGGGGTGGGGTGTAAATTCTAGTTTCTGAGTTCTAATTCAACTCTACGGGCCTGGGTTTCCCGGATTTTATAATAAATCTACCTCCTCCCCTTTCCTCCAACCCAAGAAAGGGGCTGGACTCCTGGAGAGGTGGGCAGGGACCAGAGCTTCCTAGGGTGGCAGGAGGGTATCAGGCAAGCAGGATCTGTCCCAGTCCGGGTGTGAGAGACGAGTTAACAGCTCAATTGTTATTTCAATTACACGGATTATTTGAAAACAATGTTATGAGTTTCATCACTGACAACCCAGGAAATGGCTGCTATGGCAACCAGGGAAAAGAATAGCCCTGACCAGCCAATCAGAAGTTCCAGTCATGCCCCCAGTTTGTACAAACTCCCTCTCCTCCCTGGGAGCCCCTCCCATCCTCTGCTTAGGGAGGAGCCTTGGGAAAAGGAGAAAAAGAGAGGGGCAGGTGGAGGGACCAGGAGAAGGCAATGGCACCCCACTCCAGTACTCTTGCTTGGAAAATCCTATGAATGAAGAAGCCTGGTAGACTGCAGTCCATGGGGTCGCTAAGAGTCAGATACGACTGAGCGACTTCCCTTTCACTTTTCACTTTCATGCACTGGAGAAGGAAATGGCAACCCACTCCACTGTTCTTGCCTGGAGAATCCCAGAGACGGGGGAGCCTGGTGGGCTGGCGTCTATGGGGTCGCACAGAGTCGGACATGACTGAAGTGACTTAGCATAGCATAGCATAGGTGGAGGGACCACTCTGTAAAAAGGAAGAAGACGAATGAGGAAACAGAGACCCCAGGGGAAGAGGGACTCCAGGAATGGGTTGTTTCTCCCAATTTCCTCAAGGGCCAGGACCGTGCCTGGGTCACTGTACTTTCCTGGTGCTACAGAGAGCAGCGGGTTCCGGATGCACCCTTCCCTCTCTGCTCAGCCAGACTGTGGGAGGGAATTCCCTGAGATGCCCTGACAGATATCTGGTTGTAGGAACACAGCAATCACCTGTCATGGGCAGGGAGAGAACAGTCATGCCAGGAGACTCCACTGGACCAGAGAAAGGGGCAGGTGAGGCCCTCAAGGCTCAGAGGTGCTTCTGAGAAGCCTGGATGCCTTTCCCTGCTGCCCTCTGCAGAGGCAGCCTCTGTGTGCAGCGTGCCTGGGCCCACCCTCCTCTGAACAATGCACTCCAGCCGTCTCCAGAAAAAGTCCTTTCACTCAGAGAACATCCCATGCTCTCCTCATTCAGGAAGAGGCCAGTCTGATGGATAACTGGCTGGACTCCAGCTCTACAAAAGCCCAGTTCTGAAAGCCCATTCCCTACACTGCTTCAGCACCTGTGCTGTCCACGTCCGCGTCCCTGAATGTTTCATCAGTTTCACTTGACAAATCCTTTTCTAGAGCTCAGTAGGTACCAGGCAGTGTTCTGTTTATCAATATTAGTTCATTTAATCCTCACTACACCCTATGAAGCAGGTACTGTGCTTATATTACAAATAATAAGAATAATATTAAGAAAATTATCTTACAGATGAGGAAACCGAGGCTCAGAAAGTCAAAGAGACTTGCCCAAAGCCACTCAGCCAGTACGTAGCAGATGAGGATGGGTGCCTAGATCCATTTGCCTGCCTGCCATTAGTAGAAGACATCACTCCTGTTTTCCTGTGGGTATGTTCCGTCGCTTCAGTGGTGTCTGATTCTTTAGGAGCCTACAGACTGTAAACCGCCAGACTCTTCTGTGCACGGGATTCTTCAGGCAAGAATACTGGAGTGGGTAGTCATTGCCTTCTCCATGGGATCTTCCTGTCCCAGGGATCAAACTAGCATCTTCTGCATTGCAGGGGGATTCTGTACTGCTGAGCCACTGGGGAAGCCCTCTCGTCCTTGAGGGGACTATCAGAGTCAAGATGGGTAACAATGGCTCACAAAGGGCAGAAGAGGGCGCACAGGCTGAGTAGGGGGAAGAGATCAGCCCAGGTGCACAAAGGCCTGCAGGGGAGAACAGACCTGGGAGCAACAGCTTAGCTGGGCCAGGTGGGCATTAGCACTCAGCCGGTGACCAGGTCAGATGGTGCACTGGGACCTCAAATGCCAAGCAGATGGTTCGGAGCCTACGGCCGAGGCCACAGGGAGCCAGTGCTGGCTTTGGGCCTTTTTCCCTCCGTTCTGAGGCGACCTCCCTCTCCCCCAGTAGAGCAATTTCCCAAAGCATTTTCTCTAATCTGTGGTTGTTTTCCTAACCCAGAAGCAGTCAAGAGTCTCCAGCTTCTCCCAGCCCAGGAATGGAATGGAGCTGAGCTGCCAAACCTGCTGCTCTCTGCCCTGAGTCCGGCCCACTTGAAGGACTCTCCCATCCCCAAAGCCCCCCAGGGTACTGCATGGGCTGTGGGAGGATCTTGTGCATTGATTGGCTGGGTTGGTGCAGAGCTCCAGGAACGGCTAGAGAGCCGGAGTCAGTGCCGGCTGGTGGACAGAACCTGGAGTGTGAGGTCTGGTCCCCGAGATGGGGGTGGCAGGAAGGGCTCCATGAGGGGATGGAGGGGTGAGGGGGCACTCAGAGAGGAGAGGAGGGTTCAGAACAGGCCCAGAGGGGCAGTTAGAGAACAAGGGAGATGCATGCAGAAAGTGGACCGGAGCCAAGTGAAGTGGTGCGGACTCCGCGAGGGCCCTGGGTGTCCAGGAGAGGCTGGGGCTTAGCGAGAGGCTCTGGGGCTCCAGGAGGCAGTGGAGGCTCTGTTGGCGGTGGGGGGGGGGGCGCGAGAGCTCTGCTGGGGAATCTGGGGGCTCTCTGCCATGAGAGGAGAGGGCTCCCACAAAGAGACAGGGGCTCTACCTCAGAGAAGAGGTATGGGCTCTGAGAGCGGGGGATTTGTGAGGAGATTGGGGGTCTTTAGGGAACAAAGGCTTAAAGAGAGAACAAGGGTTCAGGGATGGGATCAGGACTAAATGGGGGGCGAGGCTTTGGGAAGGGGACAGGGCTGTGTAAGAGCTGGGGGCTCAGAGAGAGATGTTGGCTTGTGAAACGAAGGAGGCTAAGTGAGGGGTTGTTTTCAGAACTAAGGGGCCCTACTGTGCCCTGGCTCATCCCAGCCACAGGTTGGTCTGCCTCCCCGCAAGTTCCCTTCACCTTGGTCCTCCTCTCTTCCGTTCCCCCACCATTCTTCAAGGCAAGTCCTGAGTCCTTCATCCCCCATAGCTCCATCAATGCCCCAGTCTACGCTCATGCCGTCTAAGTCACCCCTATAGATTTCGTTTCCCCCTTTAGCCCAAACACATGATCAGGAGGTACTTCAGATACCTGTAATGATCACTAAGGTAGTCCTCCCTTCAAGCTAACCACAATCCCTCCAGCTGCAAGTGCAGCCAATGTCCTCTATTCTATCCTGGGAATAGAACACACCTTCTTTCGGGGCATCCCCTATAGCCTTAGCGACAGATGGAGGTTCTCAAATTTCTTTTCTTCAGGTAAAAGAATTCTGGTCCCTTTCATTGGCTCTTCTAATCACTATCTTCATTATCAAGCTAGCAAAATATTTTACCAGAGCCTGGCACATTGTAGGCTCACAAGAAATGTAGCTCAGATGAATGAATAAGTTGGAGGATTATAGATGGATGAGTGTGGACAAATGGGCAGCAGAAGATGGAAGGCAGTGGAGGTACCTGTGTGGTGGATGATGGGTGGAGGAAGGAGAAGGAAGGGGTGGACTTGGTGGTTGAATGTTCAGACGGAGGCGGGTGGGCAGGGGGAAGACTGATTGGATGGTGGATGGATGGACGGCTTAGATGGGAGGCTGGATGGATGAATAATCTTAGCTGGTATCTCCACTTTCCTCATATCTCCCAAGTACGGCACCTCAGTTCTCCCAGACATCCAGGCCTGAGACCTCGTCACTTTTCATTCTTCCATCTCCCTCATCTTCCATAACCAACAGCCCTGTTGATCCTGTTTCCCTGGTACCTTGGCCCCCTGGCCCCTGTTCCCCTCAGCATCATTCAAGCCTCAAACCCCCTTGTCACTGGGACAATTCCAGCTGCCCCTGCCCACTGCTTCCTTCCTCTTTCATTCAAGTCAATCCTAAAACAATGCCATCAGCCTGATCATCCTTAAAGCTCTAGTCGACAGCTCCTATGGCCTGCCTTCCTCGCCTAGAAGCCCACCCTTCTGAATTCGGCTAAGCTCCCGCCCCCTTTCTCAGCCTCTCTCACGCCTCCCTTTATTGGCTCTGCTCTGGTCACAGCAGGCGAGGAGCTGTCACCCAAACGTTCCCCAAGCTTCCCCGCTTCCTTCATGCTGTCCCACCACCACCTCCCTGCCCCCTCCTGGGACACTGCCTTTCTGGACCTCAGCACACAGCTCCAAGGCTGCCTCCCGAATCCCTTCAACAGCATATAGTCCACGAGCCATGTCAAGATGCATTCAGTGAGGACTGGCCTGGTGGCCCAGTGGTGAAGCATCTGTCTGCCAATGCAGGGGACACGGGTTAGACCCCTTGTCCGGGAGGATCCCACATGCCGCCGGACAACTAAGCCTGAGCCACAGCTACTGAAGCCGTGGAGCTCTGCAACCAGAGAAAGCCAAAGAGCAGCAACGGAGCCCCAGTGCAACCAGAAATCATCATCGGCTTTTGAAAGACACCTTTAGTCAGCGCCTACTGTGTACGTGCCCAGCTGGCTAAGAGGGCTCTGGTGGTAAGAAGTGAAGATAAGGGACAGGATGAGAAAGACAGTCTTTGCCGTCAAGGAGGTACAGCGTGCTTGTGGGGGCGCCTGTGAGTGTGCACCCACCCATAGAGAAGTCAAAGGAAAGATAAAGGCGAGACAGTGGCATATAAGCAGTTAACATCAGGGGGCACTTCCTGAGGGCCAGACACTCCTTAAGGGCTTCTCTAGTTTCCCACCCCCCCTCTCGTTGCGGAGCACAGGCTCCCGAGTGCCTGAGCTGTGGCTGCAGTGCGCAGGCTTGGTTGCCGCCCTCTCTCCAATGTGCAATCTTAGTTCCCTGACCAGGAATCGAACCTGCGCACTCTGCATTGCAAGGCAGACTCTTAACCACTGGGCCACCAGGGACGTCCCGGGGCTGTCCTTCTATTCACTCGTGTAATCCTTTCAACAAATCTCTGAGGTAGGTACAGGTGGGGAACTGAGGCACAGGTGCAATGATTCAGGGGTCATCGAGCTAGTGACAGAGCCACGGCAGGAACTTTCCATCTAGCTCCTGGGTCTGTGCTTTCAGAAGTGCGCAGGAGGGTGGCAGGAAGAGAATCGCGGGAGGGGGATAGAAGGACAGAGTCACGGCCAGGCTCACTCTGACCTCCCATTTCCCCTCCCTTCTGGGTCATAACCTCCCCCTCTGCCAACCTGGTCCTCTTCCTTTCAAGCCCAGGTGAGAGGCTCGTTTCAAAGAATGGAAACAAAGAAGGACTAAATTAGAGGCAGAGGAACCAGTCTGTTCCCAAGACCCTGTAGGACCCTCGGCACGTTCTCTCCTCCCCTGGGTCTCGGTTCCCCATCTGTAGAGGAGGGCTGGGCCCATCCACACCTAAAGATCCTTTCATCTCTGATGTGCTAAATCCTGAGCAGCCGCTTGGAAGCTAGAAGAATTCCTAGGAGCCTCTTGGCCTCGGACCCTGGCTGCATCTCCCAGGAACTCCCTGTTGTCCCTGATACAGGATTTCAGCTCCTGGCTCGTGTGGGCTCCGCTGTGAGGCCGCAGTCCTGTATCTGCGGTCCCCTGAATCTGTCCAGCCCATCACTGCCCATCATCTTGTCTGCCCACTGACCTGGATCCATCTGCCTCAGCTGCTCATCCATCAGCCTGCCCGGGCCCCTCCACCTTGTGTCCCCTGCCTGCCTGGTACCTGTCACTCTGCCCATCACGCACACACACACACAGAGTCCACCTCCCCACCCCTGGCACCTTTCTCTGCAAGCACCACAGTGACAACAGAGAGAGAGGGCGGGGCAATTTTGCTCCTAGAGAAACCCAGTGTTAACATCGGAACCTGCTTTCCAGGGACGAAAACATTTCTTGGCCATCCGGCATCCTCTTCCTTCCCCTGGGGCCCCCAGCCCCTCCTTCCGGGCCCCAGGGCTTCTGCTTGAGGAATCTGGTCAGGGCCACATGCCTCCTGCCAAAAATGTCCGAGTGGTCCCCAAGGAAATCATCGGACAAGAGCGTGAAGGCGTATGTACAAGGATGTTCGTGGCAGAATTGTTTGTAATCGCAAAGGATTGGAAACAACCCAAATGGCCAATAGTGGGGGCTGGTTAAATGAATGATGGTCCAGCCACACAGTGGAGAATCATGCAGCTCTTAAAAAATGATGATGTAGATGTATACTTATCGAAATGGCAAGACATTCACAATATATTATAGAAAGAAAAAAGCAGGTTACAAAGGCCTATGGATAAAGCAAGATGCCATTTTTATTTCTTAAAAATCCACATAAGTCAGAAAGATAAGCACTGAAACGTTAGCCAAATGGTGGTGGGATTATGGCTAATTAAAAATGCCTTCATGTACAAAAAGACACATTTATATACATACATATAAATCTACACACACATACACGCACAAGTTGTTATTGTTTAGTCACTCAGTCGTGTCCAACTCTTTTGTGACCCCAAGGACTGTAGCTCACCAGGCTCCTCTGTTCATGGGATTTCCCAGGCAAGAATACTGGAGTGGGTTGCCATTTCCTTCTCCAGGGGATCTTCCTGTCCCAGGACTGAACCCAGGTCTCCTGCATTGGCAAGCGGATGATTCTTTACCACTGAGCCAACTGGGAAGCCCACACACATAGTAGTGACTCCATAAGGAAGACTTCCAACAAGCCCAGCGCTGGGCTAAGCCCTTGGTCTTTATCACCTCATTTACTCTTCTACAATCCCACAAGGTGGGTTCATTAAAACCACCTTACAGACGAGGAAACAGAGGCTGGCTCAGTAAGTGGCAAAGCCAGGCTTTAAACTTGGCTTTCTCTGACTCCAGAGCCCATGCTCTGAATCAGGAGGCTGTCAGGTTCCTCATATTGTTTATCTGTAACTTGCCTGGTTAAAAAAAATAACATATATTTACTCGGTGATAAAGAAATGACAGAAGCTAACAAGACAAGGGAAAAATGAGGCTGGCAAAGCATCCAAAGCAATGTGCCCTCAGTCTCTGGGGTTTCTGGCAGCTTTTCGGTGGGTCTGTCCCATCGGTTCATCCTTCCGTCCATCCTGAATCGGTGGGCTGGTCCAGCCTTCTGGAGATGGGCTGGGCAACCCTGGGTAAGGCTGGGTTGTAGGTATTGTAAGCTTCCCTGCTGAATGAACTAAACCCCCGCCCCCTCCCCACCCCGCTCCTCAAACCCAAATGTGATTCAGCGGGGGTAGTTAGTTCTATGTCACTTGCTATGCTGGATGCTGGGAGGAAAAAATGAAAAAAACTCAGAGCCTGCCTTGAGGATCTTCTCATCCAGGGCAGAGTTTCTCAATCTCTGTGCTATCAACATTTGACGCTGCACATAGTGTGGAGCCTGTCCTGTGCATCAGAGGACGTTTAGCAGCGTCCCTGGCTCCTACCCACTGGCTGCCAGGAGCAGTCCCTCACCTACTTGGGACAACCAGGGAAGTCTTCTGCTGTTGTTTAGCCATCAAGTCATGTCCAACTCTCTTGCCTCTCCATGGACTGTAGCCTGCCAGGCTCCTCTGAGCATGGGATTTTCTAGGCAAGAATAGTGGAGCGGGTTGCTCCTTCTCCCAAGATCTTACTGACCCAGGGATTGAACTGGCATCTCCTGCACTGGCAGGTGGATTCTTAACTACTGAGCACGAAGCCCCGAAAAGTCTCTAGACATTGCCAAATGTCTCCCCTGAGGCGGGGGGCAAAATCACCCCTGATTAAGAACTGTGGATTCAGTTAATGATATATGCAGATAGGAAAAGCAAAACAAAACCTAATAGCTAGGGGGCTCAGTGTAGATGAAAGTCATTGCTATGTATCTGGATGGATCAGAGAAACCTTCCTGGGATGTTCCTGTCCTTGAAATTTGAGGGTCCCTCAAGGTTCTTTTTATTCTACACTTATCCTGGGTGATCTCATCCATCCTTGCAGCTTCAAAGATCTATTTCTGGCCTAGAACTCTCAGGGTGGCCCAGTCCTTTCTGTACAACTATCCATCAGGCATCTCCACGGCCTGTCCCAATAGTACCTCACATAGGCTCTGTCCACTGCTGGTTTCTACCTCTTGAAAGCTTTGCTCCTTGCATGACCCACGCAGCCTCCCAAGTTAGAAACAGGGACTCCTCCTGTCTGCCACGTCTCCACGTCTGCCACCAATCTCCCAGCCCTGCCATCCTCCTCCTCCTCCAACCTCACCATCTCCCGCTGCTCCCCAGACCCGGCCACTGGCAGCACTCAACATCATCTTCCCCCGAGTCCATCCTCCACCCAGCAGCAAAGTGAGGCTTCTTAGGGCAGTGTCGTCATGCCACTCCCCTGCTGAACACCCCTGAGTCGATCCCCACGGCTCTCACGATGCTGTCCAAGCTGCTCTTCGTGGCTCTCAAGACCCACAGGACCAGGCTTCCACCCACCTCGCTGGCCTTTTTCCTAGACCCCAAGCTCTCTGCATTCCATTTCGGCCAACTAAATTTGCAGTTTCTCCAATATTCTCTCTCACCTCTGGACCTGGGTACCCCTTACTTCCTGGCCTGGAGCCTGTTCCCATCTTTCCTCTGCCCCACCTCTTTTATTTCCTGCTGCTGCTAAGTCGCTTCAGTCATGTCCGACTCTGTGCGACCCCAGGCCCCACCGTCCCTGGGATTCTCCAGGCAAGAACACTGGAGTGGGTTGCCATTTCTTTCTCCAATGCATGAAAGTGAAAAGTGAAAGTGAAGTCGCTCAGTTGTGCCCAGTTCTTAGCGACCCCATGGACTGCAGCCTACCAGGCTCCTTCGTCCATGCAAGAGTACTGGAGTGGGTTGCCATTGCCTTCTCTGCTTTTATTCCCTAGATTGCTGCTAATCAACCTGCAGGTCCCTGCTTAACCACTTCTTCCTCCTGGAAGCCTCTGCTGAGGCTTGGCTCTTAGCATGGCTTATGAGAATTGTTTAATTGTCTGTCTCCTTCCGGGGAACATCAGATTCCGGTTGGCTGGGATCCTGTCTGCTTGTTCCCTGTTGTATCTCTAGCATTTAGCACAGTGCTTAGCACATAGTAAACATCTGACAAGGATGTGTAAATATATATTTTAAACTGGATAACGAATGGATGGATAGTCAGACAGATGACTGGGTGGGTGCACGGAATGGGTACTATTTGAGTTGGGTCTTTAATGTGCTGAAAGATCTTCAGGGGAAGGGTGTTCAGGTAGAAGGGCAGGTGTGGCTGAACGCAGGAGTGTCGGATTGGAGAACAGTGGGAGATAAAGGAGGATGCAGACGGATTACAAGGACCTTGAATGTCACGGTGCGGAGTCTGGACTTAATTCAGTAGGCGATGGGGAGCCATGGAAGGGTTTTAATCAAGCGAGTGACACGATCTCACCTGCGTTAGAGAAAGATCGTTGTGGCTGCAGCAGGGATTGCAGTGGGGAGGGGATCAGAGGCTGGGAGGCCAGGAAGGGGGCTGCCACAACGATTTAGGCAAAGCTGGTGAGGTCTGAGCCAGAGCAAAGGACAGTGGGACAGATGGGAGGGAGAAAAGAGGTAGAAACTAGGGTGAAATGAACCTGTGGGAATCTCACACGTGTTCTGATGCTCCAGGCACATGCAGGGACTGGCCTGTCCCTTGAAGGAGGTCAGAAACAGATCCCAGTGGTCCTGACTCATCAGGGGTACAGGCAGTCAAAATCATGTGCAAAACTAAACAGAAATTGCTGCCTTCAGCCCCATGGAAACCAAGGGACAGATAGAGGGATAATAGCAGTAACAACACTCTGCTAAGCAACTTAGATACTCATGCACCTGTAATCTTCACAACTCAATAAGGAAGGTAGAACCTTTTCCCTCCCATTTCTCAAGGGAGGCAACAGACTCAGAGAGGCAAAGTAACTTTCCCTAAGACATACAGCTAGCAAGTTACAAATTCAGGCTGGTCTGACTCCAAGGCCCACGTTCTTAGTTAGCTGTTTATATTACACAAAAGAGGTTGCTAGCTGCAAGTGGATGGCTGAAGGCTCCGGGTCTGATGAGAAACCAAGAAGCTCCTCACTTAATCTCCATGTGACCAGACAGGGGTCTGCTGATGGGGTAAGGAAGGAGATTTAGGGGAGGAAGGGAAGCGCTCCAGGTCCCTGAACACCATGTGTTCAGACCCAGACTCACATATTCAGGAGGGTGTCCATAAGGTTAAAAGAAATGGGCTAAAGAGTATGCAGCATGTATATCCCTAACCCCTAGGAGGGCTAATTTGGGGGAATTACAGAAACATCTTCTCTGGGGGCCTGTAGCACTACAGGCTCATGGCCAGAGGGTATATGAAAACTATTTTGTAAATTAGAGAATGGTGTCCCTTCCTCCAGAGGAAGGACGTGGTCTACCATTAAGGCACCTGATTTGCTGAGTGGAGCTTAAGATGGATTTCTGGCCCTAGTCTCCTTTTGTATTGAGTCTCCTTGAACAGTCAACAACCTACCCAACTGTATATGACAATCATGCCTCCATCCACCTTGTCCTGCCAGCCACTCTGCATCATTTTCAATGAGAAAAACATTCCCTCTGGCAGATAACTAGAGCTCAGACCATCTTTCAAACAAATTTCTTATTAGTACTTGACTCCTCCATGGGGGAAAAGACAAAATTCAATTATGCCCATTGCCCTGATGAAAAAGTTAAGGTCAGAGCCTGTCCTTGGTGGTTTTAGAAAAAAAGTCTAGACTTTCTCTAGAGAGGCCTATATTGAATCACAAGCTTCTAGGAAGCAAAGGCATCTAGTCAAGAGCTCCATCTTAAGGGCGCTTGGAGGAGTCCAGGGCCGGTGGAGGGTGCACCCAACCCTCGCTGGGGCCATGAAACTTTACTCCCTAAGCCTAGCCTGAGGCCTGGGTCTCCTCGAGACTTAGTATGGTGGATTCTCTGTCCCCAGTCCCTAGTGCCCTGTTTGGATCAGCCCAGAACAGGATGGGGGTGCTCCCAGGCCTGAGGCCCCAGCTCCAAGCCATCTCCTTAGGGTCTCTTCTTTTCCTGGAACCACACTGACTCCATTCTCAGCTCCCACCCCCTCCCAGGCTGAGCCGCACCGGCTGCTGCCCGAGTTATATAAACAGGAATCATTCTCTCTCTCTCGGAATACCTGAGGCTGCATTTCCGAATGGAGCTTCCTGATGGAAGAAAAAAGGGGAGGAAAAAAAAAGAACAGAGAGAGGCAAGGAAATTTAATTGGCTGACTCCTATCGTCCATGCGGTAAATAAACTGGCTGTTCCAAACTTTGCTAACTCAGAGGAGACAGGCCCTCCGGGGTCCCTGCTCACCACCCCTCCCCCAGAGGGCCGAGAAGTGCAGAGTTTGGCCAAGGCCTCAGAGGCCTGGCAGACAGCTGGGGGACTGGAAATCCTGCCCCTAGGCACAATTATTCCAGACCAACCAAAACGCCGGAGAACACAGCACACACACTTTTCATAGAAGGGCTGGGACTTGCTGGGGATCACATCAAACCTGTAGGGGCTGAACTGCAGCATCCTCAGGGTCTGTTATGTAGGCTTCTCTGCAAAAGACATTTCAACAGCTTTCCCTGGTACTGGCCAAGGTGCACGGCGGGGGTCGGGGTGGGGGTCTAATTTAAACACCTCTTGCATTTAAGCAGGTGTCTTTTTGTTCTGCTTATAACGTGAAGGCAAGAAACGGCTTCGTTTCCCCCTAGACCTGCCCGACTTGTAAGGAGAATTGATGAGGCCTGGAAGTCAGGGCACCTGGGATCCCGATCTGTCTCTGGCTATTGCTTATTGTGTGACCTGGGATTCTAAGAGGGGAAGGGGGGGACCAGGTGATCTCTAATGTCAGGAATAGGGGAGGGGGTTCTTCAGCTCTGGGAGCCAGGTGGGAGGGCTGCTCGGGACAGATGGCTGCCCCTAGGCTGAGAGATTCAGCGGCTTTCGCCAAGTGCCTGCCCACAGGCCCTGGCAGGGGTGGTCCCCGGAGGGAACGTAGACACCCCTAGGAAGCAGGGTTAAAATGTCAACAATAGCCTTCCTTTCCAGGAAGAAAGGAAGTGGGGCGTCCCAGATAATGGAAGAGGGAGAGGAATAGGGGTGGGTGAAGTAGCTGGGCCAGGGAGAAACTGAGGCAGGCAGGAGGGGTGATGGGTGGAGGAGAAATGGTCATAGATGGGTCAAGACCAAAGGATGGGTGTAGAGACAAAAAGCCCTCAAAGGCTGTAGAATAGCGGCAATTAAGGGGGACAGAGTGGGCACTGATGGACAAGTGTAGGGGTACTAACGAGGGAGAGAGGGCCATGGTGGTTAGGGAGGAGCCTGTGGGTCCAAGGCAGTCCCGACGCTGATGTCGAGCAGTGGCGCTGACTAGCCGGAGAGGAAGAGGATAAGACCCAGAACCTCGCAGGAGGGGCTCCCTAAGAGGGCTGGCAGCAGATAAAACCCTCAGATGTGCCGCTGCCCGTGCTGGGGGTGGGGGGAGGCACCTTGGCCAGACCTAGGGACCCGGAGAAAGCTGGAACCAGACCTAGAAAGCAGAGCTGGTTTGTGCAGCCTCAGGCCAGGCAGCGAAGGGGTGGCAGAGAAGACAAGAGGGTTCTCTGGAGCGCGACCGTGGGAAGCCTCCAGCGGCTTCCAACGGCAGCTTCTCTGCCCGCCACGAGGGGGTGCCCCTGCAGTTTGGGGAGACCCCGAGGGGCTCCAGATTAGCTCTCCCGCTGCAGCCCCGCCTGGTGGTCTCCTGCCCCGCCCAGCCTGGGGCAGGGGCCTGACAGGGCTCGGCAAGAAGGAGAGGCGAGGTCAACTCCGGAGGCCCTAGTAAGACAGGCGCCTGAGGGTGCCCTCAGCGGGCCTCCTAGCACCCGGCGCGCCCGTACAACCCACAACACCCCCACCAGCGCCCGGGCCGCCTAGGGTCAGCCCCAGGAGGCGCTCCCTTTGGACGTGAGGCAGTTGGCCCTGTCCTTCTTCCGTTGAAGGGACATTATTGCCGGAGCCAGATGCTAGGGAAGAGGGCAGCGCTGCCCGGTCCGCCTCCCGGCCCGACGGCCCCAGGGTAGCGGGGTCGCGCTGGTGGGCCCCGCGGGGGGAGAGGCGGGGGGTCCCCGCGGGCCAGCTCTCCCCCTCCCCCCGAGGTGGCCGCAGCTGCGCGTGTCGCCGCGGCTTAAGTCAGCCTCCGGGTGCCCCCGGACGCTGCACGACCTCACGCGCACACACACACACACACACACACCCGCGCACACGCTCACGCCGTGCGGTATTTCCCGGCTCGGACCCCGCCTCTGGGAGGGGCCCGGGAGTCGAAACCCCATAGCAGC
>SJYC01061077.1:0-10500 GCA_006408675.1 Madoqua kirkii
CCGAAGCCGGGAAGCCCCGGCCCCCGCCCCCGGATCGCGCCCCTCCCCCGCCGCCAGGGGCCGGCCTCTCAGTCCCACCCTCGGCCTCGTCCCAGGAACCCCCGGGGGGCGGTGCCCCTCCTGCTTCCAACCGCAGATGCACGCGAAGGGAGCGCCCCCAGGAGGGGCGCCGTCTCCCTCCCCGCTTGGCAGCTTTCCCCGGAGACCCCGAGTCTGAGATCTGACCCTTCACCACTTGACTTTACCGCGTCCAGGGTTCCACGTTTTCTTCGCACCACGAGACTGGCTTCAGAGGAGGGGGGCGCAGGAGAGGGTGGGGGTTAGGTTTCTCCAGCAGCCGCCCCTGGCTGGCTGCCCAGAAAGCAGCTCCCCGCCACCTGCCCCGGCACTGACCCTCTAGCTTCAGAAATAATCGCGGCCTGTTGAGGTGGGTAGAGGCCAGGGCCCAGTCCCTAGGGAGGTGCCAGGTCAGTATCCCGGGAGCTTCTCCCCGGGTCGGGGTGGAGTGATAGGCAGAGTAAGTAGGCAAGCATCCCTGTCCTCAACTTAGCGCCACTTTGGCCCCCAGAGCCTCCCAATAAAATACCCGCCTCCATGACCAGGTACATTTTCCCAAGCTCTTTAAAATCCAGCTAGTCCAAAGCCTGAGGTCTTTCTACCTGGCCTGGTTTCTTTCTCCGCGGTGCATGGATGGCTCTCTCTAGTTCCATCTCTCTAGGATGAGGCCTAACGGAGGAGACCCCTGGCCCCTCAGTTCTCAGTATGAGCTTGTTGATGGTGGGCTAGGATCTCTGAGCTCCATAGGTCCTTTTTTTTCTTGGGTTGGGTATCCCCTTGGAAGCCTCCCCCTAGAGTGCGGTTGAATAGGGAGTGAAGGATGGCAGGAGACAAGACCCACATTTCTACCTCTATCCTGTCATTGCTGTCACTGACCAGATGCATAATGACGTATGAAGTTCAAGGCCAAGAGGAGCAGGAAACCTCCCGGACCCAGGCTCTACCTCAGCACCCACCCCTCCCACCCTGCCGCTTCCTCTTTTGCCTCCTTCCCTGATTTCCATCTGTCCCCATGTCCTGTTCCTTCTCTCCTTCCAGGTGGTTGGCATCATCTCTCCCTGTGGCTGCCCCTCTGGCCCCTCCCACTAAACTCCATCATTGTTTTATTTATTTTGAGATTTATTCTCCATCTCACCAGTCTGTTCCTTCCCCTAAGTCCTTCTCTCAGTTTATTTCCCCTTCATTGATCTCTCCCAGCCCTGCCTCTCGCCCTCTCCTCTCTCCCTCTCTCCCCTCTCCTCTCTATTCTTAGCCTCCACTCTTTCATGCTTTCAGAGACCAGAGGCCAACCCTTCCAGAGGCATCAGCACGCATTCTGTTCTCTCCCTTCCCTCCCACTCACTCTGGCTATCTGCTCTCCCTGCCCCTCTCTCTCTGTCAGTCCCTCCAGGCCTTGCAGTGTTCTGTTCATCTCATGAGTCACATCTGTTTAATTGTCCACAGGTAGTTCTGGCCCTGGGACACTGTTGCTCACACCTGCATCCACCCAGTAAGTGCTCCATAAATGTTCACTGAAGGGAATTCCTCTCGCATCTTTCTTTTGATCTCTCATCTCCCTGTGACTCTTGTTAGATCTGCATCTCCTTTTCTGAGGACTCTTCAGACTCCCTTTCATTATTTCCAATTCTTCCAACACACCTCCTTTGAACAGCCACTCTGGGCCAGGCACTGCACTAGGCTGAGAACACACACTGAGATCACCCTCAGCCATGATGGAACACTGGCTGTATGCCATGATTTTCCTCTGAAGTCCTGCCAACAATCAGATGCTAACTAGTATAAGCCCCCGTTTTACACATGGGGAAACCAAGGCACAGAGGGCTGAAATGTCAAGATCACACAGCTGGCAAGTCGTGAGATCAGGGTGGTGCTTGACACTTGGTTCTGTCCTGGAGAAGGTAAGCCGTGTGACAAGGCAACGAGAGAAAGGAGAGGCTGTGACAGAAGACGCATGGAGAGGACCTGGGCTGAGAGCTGGCCCTGTGACACTGGACAAGTCACTTCCCTCAGTGCCCTTGTGCAGATGAAAGACATGATAATAACAAGAGTAGCTTTCAGCAAGCACGTGCCATGTGTCAAGCCCCGGTGCTAATTGCTTTACATAGATCATTACATTTGATTCTCATAAGTGTATCTAACCAACACATACGCTTAGAGATGTAGAAACTGAGGCACTGAGAAACTGCCCCGGGTCACACTAGTAGTTTGTGGCAGAGCTGGGATTCAAACCATACCAGAGCCTGCATCCTGAACTGGTGTGCGATATCTCTCCAGGCAAGCAAGGTGCCTCGCGCATCGCAGGTACTCAGTTAGAGGTGCAAACCTGTGTGGGATTACAGTAGAGCCTGGTGAGTATACAAATGAGGGAGATACTGCTCTGCCAGGCACAGAGATGCAATAAGCAGGGGTGGGAGAGGGTGGGGCACAGGGCTAGAACGATTCCGGAGAGAGGTTTGTAAAAGTCCTCTTTTCACTTCCATCAGATGCTTCCAACACTGTCCTGAGACAGGCCATGTTTTCCTTTGGAGCCTGGCCCCATGGTATTTCCCTCCCTCTAGCCCAGGGTTTCTCCACCGTGGCTCTATTGACATTTGGGGTCAGATCATTCTTAGATGTGCGGGGCTGTCCTGTATCTTGTAGGATATTCAGCAGCATCCCTGGCCTCTACTCACCGGGTGCCAGCACATTCCCCAATCCCCACCCTCCGTGTGACAACCAAATATGTGTCCAGGCATTGCAAAAGGTCTCTTGAGAAACAGAATCGCCTCCCCTCCTCAACTGAGAACCACTGCTCCCGCCTGAGCGCCTTAACAGCGTGGTTTAATGGCTCAAGAGTTTGCACGGGCGTCAAGCAGGCAGGCTGCCCTCAGCTCCAGGCTCTGCCTTCCTCCCTGGCCCTCCTTTTCTGTACTTCCTGACTCAGCGGCCAGAACCCACGGGGCCTCACGTCTCTCTGTCCTCACCTGCAGCCTTCTCACCCTCTCTGTCGCCTTGCTCATTTCTCTGTGTCTGTCTGTTGTCTTCTCACCTGCTTTCCGACTGTCCCCCCTGTCAGCCCCCCTCTGTCTTCTGTCCATTGGTGTTTCTGGTGTCCCCGGTCTCCCTGACTCTTTCTCTCTTAGTGTCTGGCCCCTTATTTGTCTCTCTCTAGCCATCCTTCTATTCTTCTCTCTGACTATTTCCTCTCTCTCTCCCTCCCCCCAGCTGTGTCCCTCTGTCTGTCTTTCTCTGTCCACTCTCTCCTCTGTCTGTCCACCCTCGCTCATTCATTCTCTCTGCCACCTCTCTCTCTCTTTCTCTCCGTGTCCCTTGGTCTCCCTCTGCCTTCCCTCCACCCACCTTATTGTGGCTCTCTGTCCCCATCTTCCTCCTCCGCTATCTGTCTTCCCTCCTCTCCTGCGCTCAATGCCTCCCTTTCCCCTTTCTACCTTCCTCTCCCCTTCCTTCCTTCTTTCCTTCTCATCCTCTCCTCCTTCCCTCCCTCCCTTCCCCCTTTCCGCCCTCTCCTCCTCTGTCCTCCCTTTATTTTCCTCTTCCTCCCCCTCTCCTCCCCCTCCTCCCGTTTTTGTCTGTAGGAGCTGGAAGTTAAAAGCTTTTCCGAACTTGCTCTCCAGTCGCTGTTCCCGGCGCCTTTCATCTCCGCAGCACATTTGTAAAACTGCGCAGACTGAAGGGCCGTGACATGAACAACCAAAGAAATGTCAGCGCGGGGACTGGGGCCTCCAGCGCGCCGGGGGGCGTCGCGGGGGTAGTCAGGGAGCGCCCCAGCCCCTCCCAGGAGGGGACCTGGGACCCGGACGAGGATGGGAGGCCCCCACGAGGAGGAGCTCGCAGCACTCTGAGCCTCTACAGACCCCAGGCTTCCTCCACCCTGGCGACCCGGAGCGCAGGGGAGGGGAGGAGGGCGGGTGGGGTGAGGCCACCAGGGAGGGACCAGGCGCGCTTCGGGCAGCCCCAGGCGCCCAACGCCCGCCCGCTGCGCACTTAAACACCACCCCACCGTGTTCATCCTGGGGCCAGACTGTCTAGGTTCAAAACCCATCACCCCACTTACCTGCACTGTCATCCTCGGCAAGTGACTTCATCTCTCCACGTCTCAGTTGCCTCATAGGTAAAACAGGCACGATGCTAACAGTGCCTACGCCAAAGGACTGGGTGAATGAGCGAATCCACGTCAACACTTAGAATAAATGTTTGCTGTAATTAATAAAGAAAACAACAACCTGGAAAGAGAAGGAGTTTATCAGCCCTGTGCTCCAGATGGGGAAGGTGTAGAGGGATGAAAGCGATGAGCCAGAGACTCAGAGCAAGTCAAGGACAGAAAAGGAGTTAAAGCCAGGCTCCTTCCTCCTCTCTGCCCCTTTCTCCTCAAGGGAGGGAGTGCAGGGACGGAAGACAAGCTCCAGGAGTTAAAAGACTGAGTCTGTTTTGTGGACTACTGAACCCGTGGATACTGCCTAGTAGATGCTCAATAAATATTGGTTGAATGAATGAGTAAAAGAAGAGAGGAGGAAAAATGGCTGAAAAGCTAGAACATGGAAAGCCTGCTCTGTTTGGGGATGTGGGTGGGTTGGGTTGGTGTGTAAGAAGGAGCTCTGTGCCTGGGGAACTTCTGAGCAGAAGAACTTGTGCCGGTCTCCGATGGCCACCCAGATCCAGGCTGCGGCAACACCATGGACAGCAGACACCCCCCACCCCCACCCCAGGACCCTGAGAAGCTCTTTCCCTTCATCTCTGCTTGCATCCCAATCCCAGACTCAGCCCTTGGACTCTCAGGCTGAGACTAGACCCCAGGCTCCTGCCTCCGTCCGCCCCCAGACACACACTCTGTCCCTTTTCTTCTCTTTGGATCCACACCCAAGCAGCCCACCGCCTCTCCCTTCCCCTCCCTTCCCTTCAGCCTGACACAGTGTCTGCAGCCCTGAGGTCCCACACTGCAGGTGGCTGCCTGGAGATGGGAAGAGGGCTCCCCTGGGCTTTCCTGAAAGGCCCTAAAAACACAGCGAGAGCAGAACAGCACCAGCGGAGCACCTGGACCATCCCTCCCAAACCCCTTCCCTGGGGCAGGAGGGTGAGACAGCCCTGCCACACACCGCCCCCTCCCCAACACTTCAAACACTCCACTCTCCCTGAATTATTCACCTGCCTCTCCCTAGGCTGCTGCAGGGCGCCCAGCCCAGGTGCTGAGGAAAAAAGCAGGAGGGCCCATTAAATTTAAACACCGCTGAGGATTGTCAGATGTGAGGTTCTATTCCTGGCCTGGAGAAGAGCAGCCAGCGGGAGAGGGGGAGAAGAATCAGCAGGGGGCTGGGGGGAGAGGCCCACCATGGGGTGACTTGCTGAGCTCCAGTAGTCGTTGGAGAAGCTGGGCTTTCCCTCTCTGGAGGCCCTCAATCACAAGGGAGTGGCCCTTGCTGTGCCACCTCACTCACCTGGCTCTGACAAGGCAGGAGGGCCCATCTGACAATAGCTTCTCTGCAGTGGCCTGAAAGCCCACCATTACTGCTCCAGCATCAGCGCCTCTCCAGCTCTATCTCTTGCTGCTTCCTTCTCATCCCTTACATCCTGGGGATGCCAAATACTGTAGGGATATATATATATATATATATATATTGCACTCTGAGCTTTTATAAAGTCACTCCTGCCTGCTTTGGATATCTCTGACTTCTTTTGTCTCTCTGGAAAACTCCTATTGAGCCTTCAAAACCCAGCTTCAGTGCCACCACACCAGATGTCATGAAGCTCACCCATCTCTGCGCTCCACTGGACCTGGAATATGCATCCCCTGTTTCTTCCCTCTTGGTGCCCCACACGGGTATCCTTGACTGTCAGGCTGAGGAGGCCATCATGAATCATGGTCTGCTAAGAAAGAGGAGAAAAAGAGAAAACCGAGAAACAGCAGAGAGGGAGCTAGTCACCCCAGGAAGTCTGAGATCTCCCAGTCCTGGCTCTGGCCCCAGTTCTCTGTGTGTTTTGGGACACGTCCCTGGCTCGCTCGCTCTCCCTTTGGCTGCGCTGGTCCCCGGTGCTGTGTGGGCTGCCTCTAGCTGCAGTGAGGGCTTCCACTGGACCTGGAATATGATCCCCTGTTTCTTCCCTCTTGGTGCCCCACACGGGTATCCTTGACTGTCAGGCTGAGGAGGCCATCATGAATCATGGTCTGCTAAGAAAGAGGAGAAAAAGAGAAAACCGAGAAACAGCAGAGAGGGAGCTAGTCACCCCAGGAAGTCTGAGATCTCCCAGTCCTGGCTCTGGCCCCAGTTCTCTGTGTGTTTTGGGACACGTCCCTGGCTCGCTCGCTCTCCCTTTGGCTGCGCTGGTCCCCGGTGCTGTGTGGGCTGCCTCTAGCTGCAGTGAGGGCTGCGGTGTGCTGGTTTCTCGTAGCGGTGGCTTTTCTGGCTGCAGTGTGCAGGCTCAGTAGCCGTGTTGCTCTGGCCTACTTACCCTGCAGCATGTGGGATCTTCCCAGGCCAGGGATCGAACCTGTGTCCCCTGCACTGGCAGGCGGATTCTTTACCACTGGACCACCAGGGAAGTCTGAGGGCAGGGATCTTATCTGTCTGGGTCACTGCTTCTAAATCAGTGCCTATTTCTACAGCAGATACACAGTCATTTCACTAAGTAAACAGCTGGGTCCTTGGGTAAGTCATGCTGCCTCTCGAGTTTCCGTTTCCCCACACCCAGTCTGGGAGAATTATCGTGAGGCATATATGCTAAGGGGTCCTGAGCTGCCTTAGAGGGGAGCTCAGGCCTGAGATCCTAGTCCTTGTTCCAGCAACAGCCCACGGTGTCACCTTGGGTAAGTTAACCCCCCTCCCCATGCCTTGGTCTTGCCAGGGCACCTGGGTGAGGTGACGAGCCAGGCGGAGAAATCATTTCAGTCTTTGGGCCTCCTCTGCTGCTCCCACCCCTCCCTGTGCCACCTCATCCATTCATTCAACAAATACTTAACATCTACGATGTCCCAAGGCATGGAAGATACAGCAGTGAGCATGGGGTCGCCCTTCAAGGACTCCCATTCCAGCTGGGGAAGACAGTACATGGACCAATCTGATCACATGGACCACAGCCTTGTCTAACTCAGTGAAACTATGAGCCATGCTGTGCAGGGCCACCCAATATGGACGGGTCATGGTGGAGAGTTCTGACAAATCGTGGTCCACTGGAGAAGGGAATGGCAAATGACTTCGGTATTCTTGCCTTGAGAACCCCATGAACAATAAACGGGTTAAGTAGTAAAATACGTGGTATGTTAGACAGTGCCAAGGAGCGATTTAAAGCAGGACAGGGCACCAAGAGTGTCAAAGAGGGGTGGCGTTTCTGTTGTGGGAAGGGTGGTCTGGGAAATATCCCCCTGCTAGATGAGATATAAGAAGAAAGACAAGACACAAAGGAGGTGGCTTTTGAGGGAAAGAGCCTTCTGGGCAAGTGCAAAAGCCAGGAGCAGGGGCTGGCTGGGTGTGTTTGAGGAAGAGCCAGGAGGCACGTGCGTCTGAAGCCTGTTGAGCGGGGCCAGTGATGGAAGGACAGAGGGTAATGATGAGTGATCCCCTTGCTCCTCCATGGGGAGATGGCCTCTAAGTTTGTGGCACAGGAGGCTGGGGCCCCCTCTCCTTCCACCCCTCTCCCTCCCTGCCTGCCTGCCTATGTCTCTCCTGGGCTGGTGGGGAGCCCAGCCTTGTTGCAGGTGCCCACGCTTCTGGATCGGTCATTTATCTCTCCGTGCCATGGGTTTCCTGGAGCTGGGCACTTCCTCCCCTCTCAGCTCTGCTCCCCTGAGTGGCAGAGACAGGTGTGAGGAATTAGCTGTGGGGACTAATGCCGTGACAGGAACCAGCACAAAAGAAGAGGACAGAGTGTAATGTTTATTATGTTTGAAGCAAAGCAAACACGCGGCCTATTTATGTATCTATAGAGAATTAATTGGCGAGCGGCAGCAAGAAGCAGATTATAAATTAGAATCATTTTCGCCAACTGAAACCCATTCATCTTGCTTCAGAATGGGCCTGTCACCTTCTCCTGACTAATTCCTTTTAAATGCGTTGCCTTTCCTCACCAGGTCCCCCACAGCTCTCACCTGAGACCCGCCCAAACCCTGGGGGGGGGGGAGGGGCTCAGCCTCTGTGCTTCTCGAAGGCCTGCGCTCCCTCCTCACTCCAGCCTCCTGGACCCCCGCCTGCAATCCCTCCATCCTGGGGTCTGAGTCCCTAGTGCCCTGGCTTTACATTGTTGTCCCTTCTGCCCTGTGTCCCAGTGCCTGCCTCAGCCTGCATCCTGCTCTGCCTGGTCCCCGAGCATCTGGCAGAAGGGGAGCCCTAGTGGCAGCCCAGGCCAAGCAGGTGCAAGGGGACCCCGAGGTTGCCATTCTGGAGGCCCCAAGGCCCTAGCCACTGCTGCCTGGTTTTGATTCTGGGCTTGGAGCAGGCAGCCTCCCAGGGAATCAAAGGGAAACCATGCTTCCGTGTCCCTGTTGGGCCAGACTTTGGCTTCTCTCACCTGGAGCCCATGGAGATGAAAGTCTAGGGTAGGTGCCAGGCCTGAGGGGCATGCCATGACCACCAGGTGCCATGACCATGTCTCCTGCTTAAGCTGCCATCCTTCAAACTGGAGGTTGCAGCCTGGAGGCCTCCATCAAGGCCTTTTGGGGAAAGAGAAAACAGCCAGAACGCGGAAGCTAGGCACTTCATGATAAAAGGGATGAGCCCTGGACTTGGCCAGATGGATGTCTGAATTCAGGAGCACCTCCCGCCTATAAGTGGCAAGGCCTCACACTTCTCCAAGCCTACCTAGTTCCTTGACTATAAAGTGGAGATGATGATAAAATACCCATAACCTGAACTGATATTCAGTAGGGCTTGTTCAAATATTGCAATGCTTCCAGACCGGTCAGTAAACAGCCAGTGGACCCAATGCTCTTCCTTGCTACCACCCCAGTCCCACCTAGGATGCCTCTCCTGCCCACGATCCAGAAGGTCAGCTCCTTTGTGTAGCTCAAGGACTTGCTCCGGCATCAATAGTGGATGTTCTGATGGATCCACGCATGCTCTACTGGGTTGCCCTGCCTGCATCCCACAGATATCATGAGAATGAACTAAAATGAAGGAGGCCAGCACCTGACCCCCAGAAGGTGCCCAATAGATCCTGGTTGACACTGTTATTAATCTGGGCCAGGGCTCTAGGCTTGGAATCCTGGCATCCCAGGTCTCCACTCTTCCCTCTTTCTCTCTACCTTAAAAAAAGCCTTCTAGAGACTTCCCTGGTGGTCCAGTGGCTAAGAATCCACCTTCCGGTGCAAGGGATGCAGGTTTTATGCCTGGTCAGGGGACTAAGATCCCATGTGCCAAGAGGAAACTAAACCCACGTACAGCAACTACTGAGCCTGTGCCCGAGAAAATGATCCTGTGGGCCACAACTAAGGTCTGATGCAGCCAGATAAATAAATGTTTTTTTTAAAGCCTGCCAGTATCTTCCATTCTCCACCAGGAATCCCCCACCCTTGCCCCAACTGCTAGCTTCAGAGGATCTCTGTGTTCACTCCCTGTTGTTGTTCAGTTGCTAAGTCGTGTCCGACTCTTTGCAACCCCATGGACTGCTGCACACAAGGCTTCTCTGTCCTTCACTATCTCCCAGAGATTGCTCAAACTCATGTCCATTAACTTGGTGATGTCATCCAGCCATCTCATCCTCTGTCACCCCTTCTCCTCTGCCCTCAATCTTTCTTAGCATCAGGGGCTTTTCCAGTGAGTCAGCTCTTTGCATCAGATGTCCAAAGTATTGGAGTTTCAACATCAGTCCTTCCAATGAATGTTCAGGGTTGATTTCCTTTGGGATTGACTGGTTTGATCTCTCTGTTGTCCAAGGAACTCTCAAGAGTCTTCTCCAACACCACAATTCGAAAGCATCATTTCTTCAGTGATCAGCCTTCTTTATGGTCCAACTCTCACATCCATACATGACTAATGGGAAAACCATAGCTTTGGGTAGATGGACCTTTATTGGCAAAGTGATGTCTCTGCTTCTTAATACACTGACTCCCTTCAGACACCCTGAGCACACACCTCCTGGGACTAGAGAGCCTTTGCCTTTGGGAATGTTGAGTTTCAGAGGCAGAATTGGGGCCCCTTGAGGGAATGACCCCAGCTTGACTGAATTCTATGCCCCCTCACCCCCAGACCACCTGAAGCCTGGTTATCTACAAAGGGCCCATCATTGAGACCAGGACAGACCTGGGCCCAGTTTCCCACAGGACTCGGAACCACAGGTGATCGTTCAGGTATTCAGAAAGGCCCTGGATCTTCTTGTCGAGGGCCTACAGAAAAGTTAGAGATGTGAAAGGAAAGAAGGAGAAAAAAGATTAGCTTGAAAACACAAAATGAAAACTGCAAAATCAAAATTAATGAGTGTTTAATTAAATGTCTACAAAACCTAGCACTGTGCCAACTC
>SJYC01061078.1:0-29122 GCA_006408675.1 Madoqua kirkii
CCACCTAGGATGCCTCTCCTGCCCACGATCCAGAAGGTCAGCTCCTTTGTGTAGCTCAAGGACTTGCTCCGGCATCAATAGTGGATGTTCTGATGGATCCACGCATGCTCTACTGGGTTGCCCTGCCTGCATCCCACAGATATCATGAGAATGAACTAAAATGACAGGAGGCCAGCACCTGACCCCCAGAAGGTGCCCAATAGATCCTGGTTGACACTGTTATTAATCTGGGCCAGGGCTCTAGGCTTGGAATCCTGGCATCCCAGGTCTCCACTCTTCCCTCTTTCTCTCTACCTTAAAAAAAGCCTTCTAGAGACTTCCCTGGTGGTCCAGTGGCTAAGAATCCACCTTCCGGTGCAAGGGATGCAGGTTTTATGCCTGGTCAGGGGACTAAGATCCCATGTGCCAAGAGGAAACTAAACCCACGTACAGCAACTACTGAGCCTGTGCCCGAGAAAATGATCCTGTGGGCCACAACTAAGGTCTGATGCAGCCAGATAAATAAATGTTTTTTTTAAAGCCTGCCAGTATCTTCCATTCTCCACCAGGAATCCCCCACCCTTGCCCCAACTGCTAGCTTCAGAGGATCTCTGTGTTCACTCCCTGTTGTTGTTCAGTTGCTAAGTCGTGTCCGACTCTTTGCAACCCCATGGACTGCTGCACACAAGGCTTCTCTGTCCTTCACTATCTCCCAGAGATTGCTCAAACTCATGTCCATTAACTTGGTGATGTCATCCAGCCATCTCATCCTCTGTCACCCCTTCTCCTCTGCCCTCAATCTTTCTTAGCATCAGGGGCTTTTCCAGTGAGTCAGCTCTTTGCATCAGATGTCCAAAGTATTGGAGTTTCAACATCAGTCCTTCCAATGAATGTTCAGGGTTGATTTCCTTTGGGATTGACTGGTTTGATCTCTCTGTTGTCCAAGGAACTCTCAAGAGTCTTCTCCAACACCACAATTCGAAAGCATCATTTCTTCAGTGATCAGCCTTCTTTATGGTCCAACTCTCACATCCATACATGACTAATGGGAAAACCATAGCTTTGGGTAGATGGACCTTTATTGGTAAAGTGATGTCTCTGCTTCTTAATACACTGACTCCCTTCAGACACCCTGAGCACACACCTCCTGGGACTAGAGAGCCTTTGCCTTTGGGAATGTTGAGTTTCAGAGGCAGAATTGGGTCCCCTTGAGGGAATGACCCCAGCTTGACTGAATTCTATGCCCCCTCATCCCCCAGACCACCTGAAGCCTGGTTATCTACAAAGGGCCCATCATTGAGACCAGGACAGACCTGGGCCCAGTTTCCCACAGGACTCGGAACCACAGGTGATCGTTCAGGTATTCAGAAAGGCCCTGGATCTTCTTGTCGAGGGCCTACAGAAAAGTTAGAGATGTGAAAGGAAAGAAGGAGAAAAAAGATTAGCTTGAAAACACAAAATGAAAACTGCAAAATCAAAATTAATGAGTGTTTAATTAAATGTCTACAAAACCTAGCACTGTGCCAACTCATCGACAGCAATTCAACTCACCTCTCCCATACTCATGCGTAAGAGATGCATAAGGTGGGGGTGGGTGCGTTTCACTGCATTTGGTGTGCGGTGGGGACCCCTCAAAGGAGGACTGTAACGGGCCCTATCTCCATCTGCAAACTCCCTTCAGTCCTGACTCTGCTCCTTATCACTGTGTGACCCTGGGCAAGTCACTCCCACTTTCTGGGCCTCGGTTTCTTCATCTGTCAAATGGGGAGAACCACTCCCTGGCTCTCAGGGTGGCTGTGAGAATGATGCGAACATGTTCAGGGAGGCCACAGTGAAGTTGCTCAGTCGTGTCCGACTCTTTGCAACTCGTGGACTGTAGTCCACCAAGCTCCATCCATGGCCAGCCCTAAGCACTGGTCTTGTGCTCCAGTAAGGGGAGGGGGCTCCCAGAGACTGGCTGGGGAGGACTTGAGTTTTGAGCCCTGGGGCCCTGCTCAGGCTCTTTTTCCGACGCAGGATTATGGACAAGGATGATATTCAAAATATATAACAGCTGTCGATGGACATTGGGAACTAGAACAGGACCCTGGAGGCCTTTTCTGGGTGAGGTGTAACCCATTACTTGCTAGATCCTGGGGAAAGTCAGGGACTCTGAGAAGAGCTGGAGGTCAAGGTAGGCTGAGCCCTGGGAGACTTACAAGACAGGGAGGCTGCTGTTTAGCCACTAGGGTGGAAGGGTGTCAACTTTTAACACCTGGAATAGCCGTGTCTGTGCATCCTGGCTCTCCATGGCCTGCTGTTCTCCAAGGTGGGCTGGGACACCCTTGTGAGTCACATGAGATTTAGAGATCCTTGTTTATATGATGACCTATGACCCAAGGATTCTGCTCCAGGTATACATCCCAGAGAAGTTCTCAGCATGTCCATGAGGGACAAATTTGGAGGGTGCTCATCTCAAATGCATCTGTGGTGAAGGAGGGAGGTGACGTGACCTGGATGACCTCCCTGGGGCGGGGGTCAAACACATGCCGGGATACAGAACCTGGAGATCTAGGCAGCTCTTCGTGCAACAGACTATACACAGTGATAGACATGGATGGGCTTTACAACATGAAATGAAAGGATTAAGAAGCCAGCAGGGATCTGAAGATAATACCATTTATGTGAATTCAGAGTGCATTCAATTGGTGGTCACATGAATCTATGTGTGTTGAAATGTATAAAGCCGAACACCAAAGAAGAGTCAGTGTTCCAGCATGATAAATAAAATAAAATAGGACACGAGACCCCTTTCAGAGGTTTCGGTCTAAAAGGGGAGACACGCTTAAAAAATTGCATTCATGCAAAATTGTTCTCATTTGCAAAAACATACAAACAGACAGATCTCTTGTCCCCTTGCCCCTCCAGGAACTCCCAAGCTAATGCAGCAGACAGAGGGGGGAAAAGCCAATTCACTCTAAAATCATCAGGGCTATGCAAGCATACAAGGCCCTCTGGCACCACAGATGAGGGGACAATTTACTCTGCCTGAGGGAACCCCAGAAAGCAGCCTCTGCAAAAAAGATGATGCGTGCTTTGTCTACAAGGCTGTGTAAGAGGAGTTCAAGGCATAACGCCATCTCCCCATCAGACAGCATGCAATGCTCCAACCCAAGAGAATCAAGCTCGAGCGGTGGGAGCGAGGTGCTGGAGGAGGAGATGTTAGTTGGCCAGGGGATCTTCCAGACTTGGGTACTTTTCTGCCTTATCAGCTGCTCATGGCTGGGCCCCCCTACAGTCCAAGCTGGGCTGAAATCAGCCGGCTGTGCCCCCTCCCCGAGAGGCCTGGCAGGGCTCCTCTGTACTAGGGGGAGAAGGTGATCTCCTCCTGTCTGCCTGAAATCTGTGGGTCCCACCTCCCTGACCCTCCCTGTCTTTTATCCTCCCTCCGGCTTGCAATCCATTGCTCAGTCTGCCCTCTTTTACCTCCAAATCACTTACTGAATTTGCTTCCTCCTCCCCAGTCCCCGGCTAGCCCTTTCATGGCCCATCACCAGTCTCCCATGTGTCTCTCCCCACCATCTCCCCTCATCCTATAGCCAGAAGGGGCTTCCTGACCTCAGCTCTTCTCTGTTGCTCTCCCTGCGTGGCTCCCTATTGCCCTTAGCATAGTGTCTGGAGCCTCCAGTCCCCCCTGCTTGGTCTCCTACAGTTCCCCACCTCACTCCTTATCCTCAAACATCAGTAGACCACTTGAATCCTGCCCTTTCTTATTTCTGTGCTTCGCTCACGATGCCGTCTCCTTTTGGAATTCCTTTCCATCTCCATTTCCTCTAGTGAACTCCCATGCACCCCTTGAGGCTCCCTCAGACCTCACCTCCTCCTGGAAGCCTTCACTGATTACCCAAGACTGCATGGCATGCTTTCTCCATGCTTCTGCAACCCCAAAGGGACCCTATTCTAGTGTGGCTCACGCTGAATCAAAACTCTTTTATGTCCCTGTTAGAGGTTTTGTGGTTAAAACAGGTTGACTTTGGGCCCAGACTCCTTGATCTTTCTCTTTCTCAGGTTTCTCATCTGTAAAATGGAGATAAAAGAGTATCTATCAAAAAAACAACAAAAAATCCAAACCCCAGCCCAAAAAACTACCTACCTCAGGGGGTTGTTGGGAGGAATCAATGAATTTGCATATGCTCTTAGCACAATGACTGGCACATGGTAAAGCTCCATAGTGTTGGCTGTTATTATCCATCTCTTCACGCCAAGCTATGAGTTCCTGGAGATCAGGTGTCCAGCACCTCCCCAGGGTCTGCTTGTGGAATGGTCATCTTCTGGAGATGCAGCTGCTGGTGTTAAAAGTTGCCCCAGGTCTCAGAATTGATTCTTTTTTTTTTTTTTAAATAGGGGTATAGTTGCTTTACAATGTTGTGTTGATTCTCTTTAAAATTTTTAAAATTTATTTTGGAGTATAGTTGATTAACAATGTTGTGTTAGTTTCAGGTCTGACAGCAAAGTGATTCAGTTGTACATATAAATGCATCTATTCTTTTTCAAAGTCTTTTCGCATTTAGGTTATTACAGAATATTGAGCAGAGTTGCCCGTGCTATTCAGGAGATCTTTCTTGGTTATCTGTTTTAAATATAGCAGTGTGTATATGTCAATCCCAAGCGGGCACTCTAATTCTCCCCCTCTCATCCCCCAGGTAATTCAATTGATTCTTAAACGCTTTTGACGCGGGGCCCTGAAGTGCCTGCGGCTGTGGTAAAGGGGCCATTGCTCGCCAGATCTCTCTCTTGGCCTCCTGGCTGGGTCCCAGCCCCGCCTCAAGCCATCACCCCTGAAGGATGAAGCCGATGGAGCAGAGGATGGTGTCCTCTAGAGTAGGAGCTGTCTCTGGCCAGACCACCCTCGGTCGAGTGGGCTGACCCTCCTTGGGGCCCTACCCCTTGCCTCCTGGAAGCCTTCACTGATTACCCAAGACTGCATGGCATGCTTTCTCCATGCTTCTGCAACCCCAAAGGGACCCTATTCTAGTGTGGCTCATGCTGAATCAAAACTCTTTTATGTCCCTGTTAGAGGTTTTGTGGTTAAAACAGGTTGACTTTGGGCCCAGACTCCTTGATCTTTCTCTTTCTCAGGTTTCTCATCTGTAAAATGGAGATAAAAGAGTATCTATCAAAAAAACAACAAAAAATCCAAACCCCAGCCCAAAAAACTACCTACCTCAGGGGGTTGTTGGGAGGAATCAATGAATTTGCATACGCTCTTAGCACAATGACTGGCACATGGTAAAGCTCCATAGTGTTGGCTGTTATTATCCATCTCTTCACGCCAAGCTATGAGTTCCTGGAGATCAGGTGTCCAGCACCTCCCCAGGGTCTGCTTGTGGAATGGTCATCTTCTGGAGATGCAGCTGCTGGTGTTAAAAGTTGCCCCAGGTCTCAGAATTGATTCTTTTTTTTTTTTTTTAAATAGGGGTATAGTTGCTTTACAATGTTGTGTTGATTCTCTTTAAAATTTTTAAAATTTATTTTGGAGTATAGTTGATTAACAATGTTGTGTTAGTTTCAGGTCTGACAGCAAAGTGATTCAGTTGTACATATAAATGCATCTATTCTTTTTCAAAGTCTTTTCGCATTTAGGTTATTACAGAATATTGAGCAGAGTTGCCCGTGCTATTCAGGAGATCTTTCTTGGTTATCTGTTTTAAATATAGCAGTGTGTATATGTCAATCCCAAGCGGGCACTCTAATTCTCCCCCTCTCATCCCCCAGGTAATTCAATTGATTCTTAAACGCTTTTGACGCGGGGCCCTGAAGTGCCTGCGGCTGTGGTAAAGGGGCCATTGCTCGCCAGATCTCTCTCTTGGCCTCCTGGCTGGGTCCCAGCCCCGCCTCAAGCCATCACCCCTGAAGGATGAAGCCGATGGAGCAGAGGATGGTGTCCTCTAGAGTAGGAGCTGTCTCTGGCCAGACCACCCTCGGTCGAGTGGGCTGACCCTCCTTGGGGCCCTACCCCTTGCCCGGGTCCCCAGCATAGCTCCAAGGTTCCCCAAGGTTGCCCCAACTTAGGCTCTCCTCCCTGGGTGGTCCTCCGGCTGGGTCACAAAGAAGTTTCTCTTGGTGGTGTTAGTAATTAGCAGTGAGAGATGATTAGTTCATTAACGGCCTCGAAACATTTGTTTTCTGAGCTCCTTGCTGCCTTGCAGGGAAGCCCTGGACAGAGATGGGGTGGGAGCCTTGGCGAGATCAGGTCTGCGAGGGAGCTGGCGGGAGAGGCAGGGCAGAAAGACATTGGCAAGAAGAAATGAAATTTAAAGTGGATGAATTATTTACTGCAGGAAACAATCCCGAACTCACTTACTCTCACTCGGAACATCCCAAACTGTAATCCGTGGCATTTTTCACTTCTCCCTAGCGTGCTGAGTGATTTTCTTTACGACTAGATATCAGAGGCCAGGGTACTCTTATGGGAGATTGGCTTAGTATTGATCATGTGTGCCTTCCTGGGCTCCAGGTTCTCATCCAGGCTTGATGCTCGCGCGCCTGGCTTGGGTCACACCCCGAGGCTGGACGGGGCTGAGGTCAGCCCCAGGTGGGAGCTGATGAGGTGGTCATCTCTGCAGCGAGCACCCGGGGCCACCCGGATGGACCCCTCTTGTCCACAAATGAGCTGAACACCCCTACCTGAGTCACCGCCGCCATCAGTTATGGTCTTGCCCCAGGATGGTCCTAACCCAGGATGGTCCTAAATGAGCACCTGAGATTTTGCCATATGCTTTAGATCCTTCATGTCATTACCTCCTCTCAAGAACCTTCAGGTAGACGTTATTAATCCCATTTTTCAGATAATAATAGCCGCAACTTTTTATTGACCTCCCCCTATGTCCTAGGTACTGGGCTAATACCTTTCATTTATTCTCCAAATGTTTCGCTGTGACAGCTCCATTTACTGAAAAGCTCAGAGAGGTTACATGGCTCGCCTAGAGTCACACAGGAAGTGGCAGACTCTGGCCCCAAGCCCTGATCTGCTTACTGCCAGCCCTGGGCACATGTTGACTCGGTTTGAGAGTGATGGAAGAGGAGTCATTAAGATAAAGGATATTAAGCACATGATGAAACGGAACAGGTGTTCGGTGGGACTTCGGTGCCCCTTTGGGACTTCCTGAAGCGGACAATGCTTAACCTGAAGGGCCGCACGGCTCCCAGAGGGAGACAGTGTAGCGAGCATCACTCACTCAGGGTCAGGGGTTGTCTTCAGAGCAGAGACATTGGGAGTCTGGCTGGCTGGGTGGACACGGCTGGCCTGACACCCGACACGCCTCTTTTTCTGCAAGGATGCTCATGGTCCCGGGGGAGGGATCTCTATGGAGTCGAGGAGGAGGAGAGAAGCTGGGAGAGGAGGGCAGCGAGCCACAGAACTCAGGCTCTGCAGCTGTCTCGGGCCTCTGCGTCCCTTTCAGGGAGAAAGAGAAGGAATCCAGGGACCAGGGTTCTAGTCCTAACTGGGGGGCTGGGAGACTTTATCTGAGTCCCTGCTCTTCTCTGGGCCTCTGACTTTCCATCTGTAAAATGACATCTCTGACCTAAGTCACATAAAAGGACTTCCTGAGTTCCAGGTGATTAGGTCAGCATATGCCCTTCTGCATGGGGTGGTCGGGGTAGGGGTGGGGGGACAGGGAAGATGGTTGGTGCCAAATCTCCCCTGTCACTCCTCCTTCCAAATGTTGGCTCATCAGTGTTAGAGTGACCTCTGATATCATTGGTGCCAACCCACCCATTTTACAGATAGGAAAACTGATGTCCAGAGGTGGGAGCCAAGATCACACAGTCAGGGGCAGGGCCGGGCATCCTGATTATCCAGCCAAGCTCTTCCTGGGTCTGCCCCATCCAGGCTGCAGAGGCAACTTGACTCTAAGTCTACTTTGCTTGGGACTGAGGGACTACAGGCACAGGGCTAGGGGTGAGAGAGGAGCAGGGAGTGGGTCCCACCACAGGGGTCATAGCTGTGGCATTTGGCCAGCTTCTCCTATGATTATAACTATAAATAAGACAGCTGGGAGGACTCCTAGCACATTAACAGGTTTAACAAGCAGTAATGTGCGACCCACACTACAAATGGATCTTTTAATAATGAATAAGCATTTATCTAACAAGCTGTAACAGTTTTACCACTCTTGGATCCTCAGAAGTCCAAAGCTCTGGCATCGACTCCTTAGACTGGTTTCCCCTGCTCATATCTTTTGTCCCTTTTTTTCCTGATTGTCTTTCCCTTATTGATTAGTAAATGTTCTTTGTATATTAAGGCTATTAACCCTTAATCTGCTGTGTGCAAACAGTTTCTCCTAAGTCTAAGTACATTTTTGTTCCTTAGATTGTACAGAAATTTAAACATTTTATGTAGTAAAACATGTTTTCTGTTAATGTTGAAGCTTCTGAGTTTTGAGAATTGCTTATGATGGATCCTCTGTTGGGGAATTGCAGGGTAAGACCAAGATACAGGCAGGGCGAAGGTGGGGAGTGCGGGGTGGGGTGGAGGTTGATGTTCAGCCAAATTCAAAGACAAGAGCCCTGGCCCTGGATTACAACCTTGAGTGAATCCCTGTCTCTCTTGGTCTTCAGATGTCCAGCTCATAAAATGAAAGTGCTGAAATAGACAAACTCTCTACTGCCTCTCACCACAAATGCCCCAAGATTCTATAAAAAGTAGACCTTGTAGGGAAGATGCTGCCGAGCATTCTGGAAGGGGTCTTAGCCATACTGTCTTCTATCTATGCATCTATCTCCCCAACCAGATCGCCAGCCCCTTTGAGAGCAGGAAATCTTTTTATTATGATGTCTTCAGCACCCTGCAGGAGGCTGCCTGCCCCACTCCTGGGAGAATTTCTCCCGAGTTGTTGATCACACCCATAAGTAGACCCTGGCTCCGTTTCATGCCTCTGTCTAGTGAGTAAGTGAGTGGGCTGCTTGAGTTTGGATATTGACTCTCATTTGCTGGCTCTGTGACCTTAGGCAAGTGACTTCACCTCTCTGAGCATCTATTTCCTCATCTGTAAAACTGAGACAGAGCTTTCCAGAGACGTCCTTCAGTTAGCGTCAAAGATTGATCCAGGAGTAAGGAACACACAGTCCCTGCACACAGTAGGCATTCAATAAATGTCAGCCCTCTCCCATATCTCCACTGGTAGCTACAGTGCTTCACATCTTGAGCTGCTAGAAAAGGTTAGATGAGCGTCTTAGTTTGGGTTCCTGTGGAAAGAGACCCGAAGAAAAGGATTCAAGGTCAAGTAGCTGATTGGGGTAGGTCATCCCAGAAAGCAGGAGCAGGAGGGTGGGAAGTGACAGGGGAGAAGGGAAAGAGCCAGTGAGCGGGTGATGACCAAGCCCTTTGCCACTGTGGGCGACTGGAGCTTAACTCCATTAGGGAATTCTGGGAGCCACCCCCACAAAGAGTGAGAGAGCCGAGGTACCTAAACTCCAGCTCCAAAGAGTCAGTAATTCAGAGCTACGCTGTGGACGTTATCCCCTAGCTCTTCCAGTCTGCAATCTGGGCAGCAAACTAGCTCTGAAGGCCTGAAAAAAGGGAATTTCCCTGGTGGTCCAGTGGCTAAGACTCCTCCCTCTCAATGCAGGGGGCCTGGGTTTGATCCTTGTTCAGGGAACTAGGTCCCACATTCTGCAACCAAGAGTTCGCAGGTCACAGGCAAATATCTCGCATGCCCCAACTAAGACTTGATGCAGCCAAGTAAATAAATATTAAAAATATTAACAAAACACATACCTTAAAAAAAAAGAGGTTCAGGCGTTGGCCGTTGAAAATCAGGCAGGTGTCAGCACGGAATTGCTGACAGCCAGGCGATAGTGGGGGGGGGGGTCCCAGTGCTTCTTCTGGAAGGGCAGGTGACAATGATTCAGGTGGGCTGGCCCCATGGGGGTTTAAGGAAAGGATGGGGTGGCTGAAGGCGGTTTAGCAGAACCTGGTTCTTCATCTCTCTCCACGCCGGGCGCTGCCTGAAATTGATAGCTGGTACCAAAGGGCAGAAGTGTCACCTCTCAATAAGATGAAATCTATGTCTCAGGTGGGTGGAGGCGACAGGAAGATTTATCAAGGCCCTGGCAAAATTAACATTTGGATGGGGCCTCGGCAAGAGCAGCTTCCAGAGGGGGTCTCTTTGCATTTATTTAGGCAGGTTTCTGCCAGCAGCTAGACAAAAGAGGGCTGCTGGGGTCAGCCTTCCGGCTGGCCTCCTCCTGGAGGGAGGCCTGGATGGACAGAAGAAGACACATAGAGCAAAAGGAGACTGGAAAGAGAACCGTCCCCCTGGCTGGAGCAGGGAGGCCACCAGGAGCCCCGGGGCTGTGTCCCGGCCCTGTCACCTGGGTCTCAGTTTCCCCATCTGAAACATGAGGGCCTTGCACATGACACTTTCAGAACTGACAATCTTGAGACCGTGGAGCAGGCATGTGCTACCCCAGTAGTCTTGGGAGGCTGGTGTGCGTTCACCCTCAGAAAGGATGGCTGCCTTTGCTCAGGCTTCCGCCACGTGCTGGCCACCGCTTTTCTAAATAGTTCTGCAATACACTCGCCTATTAAGGTAGGCTCTATTATTATCTCCATGTTGCCATTGAACTCAGAGAAGTAACGTATCACACAGTGAGTCTGGGGCCAAGTAGCCCAGTCAGCCCAGGTCCCCTGGTTCCCAGCTCAGGGCTCCTTCCACTGGAGTCACTGGTTCCCATGGCTGGTTCCAGGGCCTCCTTCACTGGAATTTCTGTGTCGCCTGGGAAAACCTGCTATTAAGAGTTCAGGGTCTGAGACTTCCCTGGTGGTTCAGTGGCTAGGACTTCACACTCCCAATGCAGGGGGGCCAGGTTCGATCCCTGGTCAGGGAACTAGATGCCACAAGCCACAACTACAGGTTTGCATGCTGCTGCTAAAGATCCCACATGCTTGGGGGGGGGGTCCCAGTGCTTCTTCTGGAAGGGCAGGTGACAATGATTCAGGTGGGCTGGCCCCATGGGGGTTTAAGGAAAGGATGGGGTGGCTGAAGGCGGTTTAGCAGAACCTGGTTCTTCATCTCTCTCCACGCCGGGTGCTGCCTGAAATTGATAGCTGGTACCAAAGGGCAGAAGTGTCACCTCTCAATAAGATGAAATCTATGTCTCAGGTGGGTGGAGGCGACAGGAAGATTTATCAAGGCCCTGGCAAAATTAACATTTGGATGGGGCCTCGGCAAGAGCAGCTTCCAGAGGGGGTCTCTTTGCATTTATTTAGGCAGGTTTCTGCCAGCAGCTAGACAAAAGAGGGCTGCTGGGGTCAGCCTTCCGGCTGGCCTCCTCCTGGAGGGAGGCCTGGATGGACAGAAGAAGACACATAGAGCAAAAGGAGACTGGAAAGAGAACCGTCCCCCTGGCTGGAGCAGGGAGGCCACAGGAGCCCCGGGGCTGTGTCCCGGCCCTGTCACCTGGGTCTCAGTTTCCCCATCTGAAACATGAGGGCCTTGCACATGACACTTTCAGAACTGACAATCTTGAGACCGTGGAGCAGGCATGTGCTACCCCAGTAGTCTTGGGAGGCTGGTGTGCGTTCACCCTCAGAAAGGATGGCTGCCTTTGCTCAGGCTTCCGCCACGTGCTGGCCACCGCTTTTCTAAATAGTTCTGCAATACACTCGCCTATTAAGGTAGGCTCTATTATTATCTCCATGTTGCCATTGAACTCAGAGAAGTAACGTATCACACAGTGAGTCTGGGGCCAAGTAGCCCAGTCAGCCCAGGTCCCCTGGTTCCCAGCTCAGGGCTCCTTCCACTGGAGTCACTGGTTCCCATGGCTGGTTCCAGGGCCTCCTTCACTGGAATTTCTGTGTCGCCTGGGAAAACCTGCTATTAAGAGTTCAGGGTCTGAGACTTCCCTGGTGGTTCAGTGGCTAGGACTTCACACTCCCAATGCAGGGGGGCCAGGTTCGATCCCTGGTCAGGGAACTAGATGCCACAAGCCACAACTACAGGTTTGCATGCTGCTGCTAAAGATCCCACATGCTGTGACTAAAGACCCTGCATCCTGCAAAGAAGAGTGAAGATCTCTCATGCTGCACCTAAATGCTGGCACAGCCAAATAAATATAATTTTTAAAAAGCTCAGGTTCTAGATTCAGACAAACTTGGGTTTGAATCTCAGCTCAACCAAGTCCTTATTGGGAGGCCTCGCACAAAGTGCTTCACAAGAGCCTCCTTTTTTTGTCTGTGAAACAAGCACGCGATGGCGTGGCTTACCCGTTGTTGTTCAGTCACTCAGTCGTGTCCGACTCTTTGCACCCCATGGACTGCAGCACAACAAGCATCCCTGTCCTTCACTATCTCCCGGATCTTGCTCAAACTCAGGTCCATTGAGTCGGTGATGCCATCCAATCATCTGGTCCTCTGTCATCCCCTTCTCCTCCTGCCTTCAATCTTTCCTAGCATCAGGGTCTTTGAATAAGGTGGCCAGAGTATTGGAGCTTCAGCTTCAGCATCAGTCCTTCTAATGAATATTCAGGATTGATTTCCTTTAGGATGGACTGGTTTTATCTCCTTGCAGTCCAAGGGACTCTCAAGAGTCCTTATGGCTTATGGGGCTGGCTTATAGAGAAGATGAAGTAACTTATGCAAAGGACCTCATCCCAGGGTCTCTAGGAACAGGATCCAGTGCAGGTCAGGATCTTGAGTACCTCTGTGCTTAGGAGGTGAGGCCCGCCCTCCAGCTTAGCCCTTGTACGAGACGAGGGACCTCAGCAGGCCTAGAGGATAGTAGGTTTGAGGTCTGAGCCCAAGCATGCAGGAAGGGCAGGTATTGGGCACATGGACCCCTGCCCTACCTCAGACACTGGCATCAAATACACCTCTGAAAACCCAGCCTTCTGCCTTGGAAATGCCAGCCTGCAACCCCGGGAGGGAATAAAACGGAGCTTTCATGGGAGTGACATAATCCTTAAGTTTAAAGTGGGTATGGACCAGGCCTCCATTTCCCCATCTGCAAAACGGGCATAGGGAGCGCCTCCTCGACTCCGGCTTTAATGACGTGTAACTGGCTTCCTGCTGGCTCCAGTGGTAAAGAACCTGCCTGCCAATGCAGGAGATGCAAGAGACGCAGATTCGATCCCTGAGTGGGGAAGAACCCCTGGATCTCTCTTGCCTGGAGAATCCCAATGGACAGAGGAACCTGGAGGGTCCTGTCCTCTGGACAGGACTGAAGCAACTTAGCACGGGCACATGAGCTTTTAAACTTGGGACTCCAGACATGTGACAAATGTAAAAAATTCATTATGGGTGCCATCCAGACTCTGAACAGATTATTGAATGCCTCCATGCCTCAGTTTACTCATCTGTACGATGGAATATACTTAGCACATTGGGGTGTTGTTGAGATTAGAGGTGCGCTGTCATAGAGCACTTTGAACAGCTCCTGCTGCCTAGGAAATGCTGTGTAACAGATACTTGTTGTTGTTGTCATCTTCATCATCATCTAAGATGAGGGGTGCAAGGGTCCAGAGAGGGACAGAGGTTTGCTCAAGGCCACACAGCAGTTGGGATATAACCAGGGGTCTGGACTCTGAGGTTACAGCCATGCATACTGAGCCCAGGCCCAGCCCAGGTCCCAGCATCCTTCCCCTAGCCGGGGCTGCCCCACCTCCACCTACCCCCTCCCTTGCCCAGGAGTGAGAGGAGGTCCAAATCCAATTAGCCTGGGAGCCTCCTGCCAAGCGTCGCCCCTTTAATATAGCTGGAAAAGCTGCAGAGATAAATGGGAAATTAGAATTCTGCTGGGGTCCGTGAGACCCGCCGCCTGCCCTGAGCTGGGGCTGCAGCGCGTCTCCGAGGGACCAAGGGGCTGCCTGAGCCTTCACGGAGGGGCTGCCCCTGAGAGGTGCTGCTGAGGGCCTGGTTTGGCATCTCAGCTGGCCTACCAGCATCTCCCGCCTCTGCCCTCCCATGGACCACCCCCCTTCCCCACTGTCATTACCCCACTCCCTTCCCATCCCCCAGGCCTAGAAACCACCACTCCCCTCATGATCACCCCTCCCCTTCTCCTATTCAGCCTCCTCCCTTCTCAGAACCTAAGGGCAGTGTCTGGGGAGCAGCTGCAGAGGGCATTGGGCCAGGGTCTGCCCCTCAGTTCCTGAGGTGCCCTTCCCCTTCTCCCACTTCCTCAGCCCTAACCAAGCCCATCCTTCCCTCCTTTCTGTGATGGGGACCCCTGGAGGGAGGAGCTGGGGCCTGAGCCTCCATTGACTCTGGGGCTGAGGCTTCTGCTGGGCTGGGGGCTCAGCCACTTGTGGGGCTGGGGTCAAGCCTGCAGGGAGCAGGGATGGCTCTAGCCACCTTCAAGAATGGGTGGTCTGCAGGAGGGGCTCCCCTGAGGGCCCCGCAAATGGGAGACCTGCAGCCTCCCTCTCTGGAGGAGTGTGGGTTGT
The DNA here is from genome assembly GCA_006408675.1 of Madoqua kirkii. NCBI lineage: Eukaryota > Metazoa > Chordata > Mammalia > Artiodactyla > Bovidae > Madoqua > Madoqua kirkii. The sequence continues at coordinate 14,407 of SJYC01061078.1, forward strand.
CACAAGAAGTCCCTGGTCATCACCGCTGTCTCCGCATGGACTTCTACAGCTCCCAGCCCCGTGCAGGCCTCAGTTTCCCCTTCTGTCCAGTGAGAAGGGTTTGACATCCCGTGGAGACCTAGGATCGGCCACTGGAGGCCCAGATCCCGGGCAGCAAGCGGGGCCCCCCACCATCAACCCAGCTCCGCCCCCGCCTCCCCCACTCCCTCCCCCTAGGGACACATTTGCTGCTGGGAAAGTTAATCCATTACAGTTTAAAGGCTCCGTTCCTCGCTGGCAGTAAATTACCTACTTTGCATTTTGCAGCAACAACTTAACGGTATTAATTTATTGTGCTCTGTCTTTAACAAACATCATTATCATATTGCCAGCCAGGATTATGTAAATGGGAGGGACAAGGGAGAAAGAGGCCGATTCTTGATTCTCGTCCCCAAAGTCACCTTGATTTATTAACTCTGGGGCCCGACAATTGGCCAGACCTGGGAGGCCCAGATGAGCAGGGAGACTAGGAGGATCAGGAAAGTCTGGGAAGAGAGTCTGGGGCACCCAGGGGAGGTCCCCCTGCGAGGGAGGGACTGGCTGGGGTTAGAGGGATTTGCTTGCCATGTGACTCTGGACAAGTCTACTCTCTTGCTGGGCCTTGGTTTCCCCATCTGTAAGATGGGGCTTGGATTAAGAGGGGGCAGGAGTTGATACTACGTGAACTTGAGATCCAACAAAACATTCTGAATGACCCTAAAGACAGTGTGTGTGTGTGTGTGTGTGTGTGTGTGTGTGTGTGCGCGTGTGTGTTTGGCGGGGGAGGATGGACTGGATGGGGAAAGGTCAGGGACCATGTGATCCTAGACTGGGGTCCTCCCCCTGCTGGGTTCCCTGGCTCCTCACCAGACCAGTGATGGATGGATACCTGGTGGAAGGGGAGATGGGTGAGCTGAGGAGGGAGGGATGTGAGGGAGACACAGCTGGGAAGGGGGAGCCAGGACGCACCAGCTCAGCTGCGGGGCAGCAGCATCGAGCTTTTGGCTTGCCCTCGGGCCTGGGGGCTGGGCTGGTCTGTACCATGAGGGCTCTAGAGGGTTATGTACCGGGTCTCAGCCCTCCTTCCCAGACACCTGGAATCCCTCCTAAGTTTCCTGGGCTCTGAGCTCCCATGGGATGCTCCAGGTCAGCCAGTCTTGGGAGCTGGAGGCAGCGGAGTGAGTGCCGCCTGATTACACAGCTGGCTGCCCCGGCCGCCCACCGCCCATTCCTTACCACCTGCAGCCGGGCTCTGCCAGGAACACACTCGGGCTGCTTCCAAGCACCCATGGGCTCCAGCCCAGGGTTCTGCCCCAGCCACCATGGCCCTGCCCTGGACCCTACGGAGGCGCCAAGGAGGGGGCTGGAGAGGGGCCAGCAGGAAGAAGAAGGCCCCAGCCTGCCCGCTGGGTGCAGGGGCAGGTGGAGAAACAGCAGGGAGGGGGGTGCCCTCCTGTGTGCTGAGGTCACAAGTCACCCCCATCTTCTCTGTCACTTCCTTGTTTCCACCTCTGTGGCCCACAGGGGTGTGGGGTCCCTGCCCGCCCCACTCCCGTGTCTTTGTCTCTTGGTCTCTCCCAACAGGGCTTTCAGAGATGGGGGCTGGGGTGGGGAGGGAACTAGAAGCTGAGGGACGGGGAGGCAGAAGAGGGAGGAGGCAATTCAATTTCAGAGTTGGTCCTGTCAATTCAGGTCGTGGCGTGATAAGAAAGTCATTTCTGTGATGGGTTTCTAATCCACACCCTCCTGCCTCTGCATCCTAGCATCCCGAGGCTCCCTGCCCCCCTCTGCCAGAGCCAGAGGCTGGAAGGGACCCCTATTGCCCAATAGAGAGGGGCCATACTTGCTGCAAACAAACCAGGCTGAGGAGTGTCCACATGTCTGGGGTGAAGGCCTGGGGTGCCCTTGTGGGCCAAAGAAGCAAACCCAGAGTGCTCCGTGATTCCCAGCCACCTGGGATGAGCAACCTCTCAGCTCCCTGTGATTCACAAGGGTGTACACAGTTGTGACATAATTGCTTCTCAGCATCAGCCCTTTAGTGGAGGAGGGATCATGCCCATTCTGCAAATCGGGAGACTGAGGCTTGGAGAGATTTGATGATCTGAACAGTGAGATGGGTAGAGAGAAGTGCAAGTTGAAGTGTGCAGGGCAGGAGTTGAGCTGCTAAGGGAGTGGGGGACATGGGGAAAGAGAGGGAGCGGGGTGGGCAGGGAGTGGGAGCCTGCCCCTCCAGGCAAGGAGAAGAGCCCCTCCCTCACCCCAAGCCCCCTTCCAACTCACCTGGACCTGGGTTGGCTAGATAGATGGGGGAGTGGGGGATGTGCCAGGGACGTGCCTTCTGCAGCCAGCAGGTGCCAACCTCAGACCTTAAAAGGAGCAGCCCAATGGCGCCCAGCCAGCCCCAGGGCAGCTCAGGGCCATGGGAGTGGCCTCAGGATGGAGTCACTGCTGGCTGGGCCGGTTGCCGTGGGCTGGAGAACAGGGAGAGATTGGGACAGGGAGGAAGAGGGTTCCCGGGAGTATGGTGGGGAAGCCACTGCAGCTGGCAGCAGGAGGCCCTGGCAGGGTGGGCTGCCACACCCCTAACCCCTTCCCGAGACACCTACCTGAGTCCTGACACCAAAAACACCTCTCACCTCTCCCAGGGTCCTGCCTGGAGACCCAGTCTCTCCCTGGGTTCCTTTACAGACCCCTGCAAGCTTCCTGGGGACCAGGGACAGGGACTTCAGCTGGATTAGGGCTGGGTGGTTGAGCTGGCTCCTTCTCTTCCTTCCCCGACCAGGAGAGAGTGAGGGAGGCGTGGCACTGGGCCAGACCTTCTTGTGGCTTGGTTCCTAGTGGTGGGGCTGGGCAGGGGCTGTAGAGTGCAGCTGGGTGGTCCTCAGTCTGCTGGCTCCCCACTCCTGGCCCCCTTGATCCGCCCCACTCAGGGGTTTAAAGGGAGGAGAAGGCGCAGGGTGTACCTCCTGTTTGCTCCCCCCAGGAGGTTTGCTGGAGAACTGGAGAGGGATACAGAGCAAGGAAGGGTCTTTAATCCTGTTTGTCTCCCTCTGCCTGCCCCCTGCCCCAGCTGACTCCAGAAGGGCTGGGGAGAGGGAGGAGGAGGCTTGGCGATGAAGCTGGGCAGCATCCCCCATCCTCTCTGGCCTGGCCTCCGCTGGCCCCGAGTTTGATGGGGGTGGGGATGGGGTGCAGAAACCAGGCTGGGCCCAGCAGGCCGGGGCGGCTCCCCAAAACAGCTGGGGCTGCGCAGGGCCGGGGGTGGTGGCGGTGAGTGGGACTTGCTTTTGCAGACAAGCTAATCTCATTTGGCTGCTGCAGCCTGCAGACCGGGGCCTGCATGCTAAGTGGCCGGAGGCAGCAGAGGGACTCAGGACAGGCCGGGGAGAGGGGACTGGCCACCAGGCACACCCAGGGGGAAGCGGAGGGCAGTGCTGTCTCGGACGAGGCGCCACGCTGGGCGGTGGCCGAGGGGCAGTGAGCAGGACCTACGCTGTCAGAGGCTCCCCACTACAGGGGGCCTGAGTGAGGATGGGGGGCACCCGGCTCATCCGGCTCCTCTCTCAGTTCCGTCCTCCCCCCACCTGGCCCTCCTCCTGGCAGTCCCAGGCGTGGAGTTCGTCGGATCTGTGAGTGTGCACCACCCGGGTGGCAGACATCTGGAGAGCGGGCTGGTCCTGTTTGCCAGGAAACTGATTGGAGGGAGAGACCTGCGGGCAGACATGAGGGGGAGAAAAAGGAGAGGGAGGTGCTGGGGAAGCCCGCAAGCGAGGAGGAGTGGGGAGAGGAAGACTGGGGTGGGAGAGAAGCCTTGAACTCAGCGCCCTGCTCAGTCACCCCGCGGCCCTGCTCCTCCAGCGGCTTGTTTGGAGGGAGGGCCAGTGAGTCCAGAAAGAACTCCAGCAGCGAAAAGATGACAAGACCTCTGGTGAAATGCTCTGCACCGGTCTTTAGCTCAGATGGGGAGGGATGGAAATGCCAGGGGTGTGGGGGCCTGGTTTGGAGCTAGGCTGGGAGGCAGGGTCTCCTAACTGCAACCCACACTCCGGAGCCTGGTCACCACCCCTTAGGCTGCCAGCACCTTCAGGCCCCTGGGAGAATCCAGGAGGCACACAGGTAGTCCCAGTCTTTGGGCAGAGATCTGTGGTGTGCTGACTGCATCTCGGCAAGAGATGGGGAGCTGTGGATGAACACCCTGAGGCTCACCGTCTGAGAGTCCGGGGGCCCCTTCCAGGAGCGTTCTGAGACTCAGTTTCTCCCTGTGGGCCCGAGGGGCTGCTGATGAAGCAAGGCGATGCATGTCCAGTGTCTGGCCCCCATGTCCAGGGTAAAGCAAGCCTTGTTATCACTTTCCGGCATAGCAACCAGCATCTGGGAGGCGCCCCTCACAGTACTCAGAACACCACAATGCCCCACCATGGGAGTCAGATGGGCCATAAGGAAATGGCTCTGGGGCTCCCTGGTGGCTCAGTGGTCAAGGATCTTCCTGCCAGTGCAGGAGACACAGGTTTGGTTCTGATCTGGGAAGATCCCACCTGCCGCGAAGCAGCTAACCCTTTGTGCCACAACTATTGAGCCTGTGCTCTAGCGCCTGGGAGCTGCAACTACTGAAGCCCTCGCATCCTAGAGCCCGAGCTGCACAACCAGAGAAGCTACTGCAGTGAGACGTCTGTGCACCGCACCTAGAGAGTAGCCCTCGCAGCAACGAAGATCCAGAACAGCCCCAAATAATACAATAGTTTTATTTTTAAAAGAAAGAAAATGGCTCTGCCCTCCCTTGCTCTGTGGCTGTGGGCAAATGTCTTTACCCCGATGAAGCCCAGATTCTCTATTTGTAAAGAGGGAAAAGATTACTTACTTCGCAGAAACGTTGTGCTTAGTCGCTTAGTCGTGTCTGACTCCCCAAGGACTGTAGCCCTCCAGGCTCTTCTGTCTATAGGATTCTCCAAGCAAGAATACTGGAGTGGGTTGCTATGCTCTCCAGGGGATCTTCCCAATCCAGGGATCGAACCCAGGTCTCTTGAATTGCAGGTGGATTCTTTACCATCTGAGCCACCAAGGAAGCCTGAAATGTTGCAAAGAACTAAATAAGACTATAAAGATAAACATGAACAAGGGACAAGTATAAACAGAGACAGTGTCTGGTACACCACAGGTGCTTGAAATGTCTGTTCTTTCCTGTGGAAGTTCCGTGTCCAACGCTAACTCTCATGGGGTACATGGAGGTCCAGATGGGGGCAAAGGCTCACTCAGAACCCAGGGCTGGAACAAAGATCTCTGACACCTATGGGAAGAACACAAGAGATAGAATCTCTGGACTTCAGATCTGCAGCTGTAAGAAGAGAGGGTTGGATTGATCTCTGGTTTCCAGCTTGTCTCTGGGCTCTTAGGGGCCACAGTTGGGGTCAATGTCAAATTTATAGGTCTCCAGGCTCATCGTTTCTAATTCACCCAGACCACTTCCTTTTCACTCCCTGCGGGTTAACAGAAGACTATTTGAAAGAGTTGTAAGGGCTGCTAAGCCCCAAATGTGTAAAAGCCTCTGACTTCTTCATCTTCAAAGGTCCTGGCAGCTCAGGCCCTCTGGGATGGACATCCCTCACCACACCCCTGCCCGGCAAACCCTCCTTATCCTTGCCTGGCTCCAGGTTGGCTCACCTGCGGGGCAGGAGATGAGTGATCCCACCCCAACCTCAGCCGGCTGGAGCCCGGGGCCTTGGACTCCGGCTTCGCTGGCAGTTTAAAGTCCCCCTGGTTGTCTAATTTAATCACAGCTATGTGCACGGTGACTCTATAAATAATTTTTAGTGCGACATAACCATTATTTCACTAATTGCTTCACGCGCACCCCTGGCCTGTGAGATAAATTAAAGTTTGCTGAGTCAGCACCTCTGGCAATGCCACTTTGGGGCTTGGGTAGCTCAGCCCAATAATGGCTGTTCCCATATCAGCTTCAGCTCACACCCTAAGGTGCCGCTCTCATGAAGGGGACAAGGGTGGAAGGAGAGAGGAGGAGGGAGGAGAAAAAGCCTAGTAAGGGTTGCCATGTACAGTTGCACAGGTTGTAACCTGTACAAGGATACTTGACCAAGGAAGCTAATGAGGGCTAAAATTCAGCCCATGCGATGCTTTATCCATCTGTGTGCCATCATATGGAATTTTGTGGATTCAAGAGAAGGAGGCACTTTCTGTAATCTATGTAAAAGCACTTGCTTAGACTAGTAGACTCCAGTTATACCCACCCAGCACGTTGTCAGAGAGCCCCTGTCAGAGGGGAAGCAAAGTGACATATGACCTAAGGACACCTCTCACATATCAGTGGAGAGGGACCTGGGTTCAAGGTCCAATGCTGAGTGACCTTGGGCAAGTCACTTTCCCTCTTCTGGGTTATAATGTTTCCACAGTTTACCAAGCACTAATCACATCTAAGGCTGGGCTTCAGACCAAGTCACTGGCTCCAGTACCCCCGTGCTCTTTCCCACTGCCTGCATATTCCCAAATTAGTGGGTATGTCATGGCTAAGCACGTCTGGTTACCATCAAGTTGAATAGAGTTCTTTCCTGCAGGACTTTTCAGGGACGTGGAGTACGATACAGAGCACAGTGACTCAGAGAGGCTGAGAGATGTGCAGCTTTTCCTGAAGGCCTCTGGCCACGGAACCCTTTATTTGAGGACTCCTGTTGATGCTGAGATCCCGGTGCAAATCTCTGGGCTTGTTAACAAGTGAATTTCAACCCCGAGGGCAGAGAAGACTTCCATTCCAGCTCACTGCCCAAGGCAGGCACACAAAGCCCCGACTCTGGACCCAGAGGGCTTCCCCATCTGTCATCCGTGAGCAGACCCGGGTCTTCCCTGGGATTGGTGCAGCCTCAGAAGAGATCTCTGTGTCCTCTGCCACGAGGGTCCAAGTTCCTCTAGGGTGGAAGTCCTGTCTGCTCCTTATCTTTTGGGCTTAGCTCAGGGACGCTCTGTTGAGTGGATGAATACCTAAGCAGCTGAGCCAAAAAGAGACGCAGGCTGAGATACCTGGCTTTGTGTCCAGCCCGAAGTCTCACCGGCTGTGAGGCCTTGAGCAGACTGTTCCCCTGGGTCCATCACCACGCGAGCTCTTGTGCCCCGTTTGCCAAATGAGGATCACTCTCAGTCCTGCTCCTCGTGAAGGGCGCAAGTGAGGCTCCAGGAGGTGGAAGAGTGCTTCAGAGAGTGTGGACCCCTGGACACAGCAGGGGATTATTCCTCGTTTCTCCTCCTCCTTGCCCAGCACGGGGCTGGGGCTATGATCACGTATTCACGGACTCTGCTGTGACATCGTTTGTATGCAGCCTTCCTCACCGCACTAGGAAGGTCCCAGCCTTGTTTTCTGATGAGAACACTGATGTTCAGTGGATTTGAACCCAGATCTGCCTAACTCCAGAACTTACTTTTTCTCTCCACCAAGGACTTGTTTCCTCTGGTGCTCGCCTCCCATCATTCAACTCCCCATTTGTGGGCTGGATGATAAAGTGGATCGATCAGGAAGGCGAGCAGTGAGGGATGAGGGTCCACCGTCCGGTCATTTGCTACGTGTTAACAGTGACAGTGGTTCGTTGAGTGTCAGTCACACACCTGGCATGGAGCTGACTGCTTTAGAGCCATCCCTTTCCCCGCTGACTCCTCAACCGTCCCCTTCCCATCTTCAAGATGTGGAGACAGAGGTGTAGAACGTTTATGCGACCTGTTCAGCCGCTCGTAAGTAAGGAGCAAGAGGCTGAAGGAGGGCTGATTCCAGAAGTTTGTCCTTTCCTGGGATTCTCCTATGAAACCCCTGGCTGTCTGGGAGGCGTGACCCTTCAAAAACTTGACTCCAGGGTCTGACACACCGGGGCGCCCCCCGAAGAAGCTGCCTTAGGGTCTCTTCCTACCCATCCAACCTCGCGCTTGCCTCCCCAGCTCTGTGGGCCCAGTTCTGTTGCCTGGTATGGATTTCCTTTTTTTCGTCGGTGCTGGGTCTTGCTTGTGACACGTGGGATCTAATTCCCTGACCAGGGGTTGAAACCAGGGCCCCTGGATTAGGAGTGTGGAGTCTTAGCCAGTGGACCACCAGGGAAGCGCGCCTCATGCATCTTTACTGCCCAGGAAACATGGAGGAACTGATCACTTTTTCAAAGTTCCTGTTTAACATCTGGGTGGTGGGGCCAGAGGCGGAGGCAGGGAGGCAGGGTATGAAGTAGCTGCTGATATTCACCGCTGGTGCCCAGTGGCTGCTGCCCATGCCTCTCTCCCAAGCCTTCCTCGGGAAGGCAGCCTGGACCATCTCTCATCTCCCCAGACTGCGTCCCTCCTTCCAGTGTGAGTCCATCACTGCCGGTCACCGCCATGCCCCTGAGTGTGGTGTTCAAGGTCCCTCAGCTCTGCCTCCAGCATCCCTGTCTCTCTAGCCTCATCCTTTGCTTGTTTTATTTATTTAAAAATACACAGGCATTGATCCCTTATGTGCCTGGCAGTACTCTAAGTCCTGGAGATACAGCAGAACAGATAAAACCCCTGCCCTCCTGGACGGACCTGACAGTCAGCAAGCTATTAATAAATAAACATGTAGTGTCAGACAGAGAGAGGGGCTTTCAAGAAAACCAAAATCAAAACAAACCAGACTCCTCCCAGGGAGCTACAGACAGAATTCAGGGGGTCAGTGAAATCAAAAGGGGGAAATTTACATTTTTATTTCGCTCGTTTCATGAAACACTGCATTTCTCCTCGATGATGAATGTGAGCAACACATCGCGTGGTACTGGCAATGCTGTGGCTTTGTCACCAGCAGAAATCAGATATTTCCTATCACATTACAGCGGTTGCAGACATTGTAAAGTATCATTGACACTCATCAGCACTTCAAAATTGTAGGAGTTAATAGAGGTGTCGCTAGATCTTGTTATCCAGTGTGTTAATAGAGAAGCGCCTATAGGGCAGTATCACACCTTTGTTTTGTAAATATTTTGAAAACTCTATTTCAGTATGCTAAGTCGCTTCAGTTGTGTTTGACTCTGTGACCCTATGGATGGCAGCCCACCAGGCTTCTCCGTCCATGGGATTCTCCAGGCAAGAACACTGGAGTGGGTTGCCATGTCCTCCTCCAGGGGGCCTTTCCAACCGAGCGGGTGAACCTGCATCTCTTCTGTCTCCTGCATTTGCAGGCTGGTTCTTTACCACTCAGTTCAGTTCAGTTCAGTTCAGTTCAGTTGCTCAGTCGTGTCCGACTCTTTGCGACCCCGTGAATCGCAGCATGCCAGGCCTCCCTGTCCATCACCAACTCCTGGAGTTCACTCAGACTCACATCCATCGAGTCTGTGATGCCATCCAGCCATCTCATCCTTGGTTGTTCCCTTTTCCTCCTGCCCCCAATCCCTCCCAGCATCAGAGTCTTTTCCAATGAGTCAACTCTTCTCATGAGGTGGCCAAAGTACTGGAGTTTCAGCTTTAGCATCATTCCTTCCAAAGAACACCCAGGGCTGATCTCCTTCAGAATGGACTGGTTGGATCTCCTTGCAGTCCAAGGGACTCTCAAGAGTCTTCTCCAACACCACACTTCAAAAGCATCAATTCTTCAGTGCTCAGCCTTCTTCACAGTCCAACTCTCACATCCATTCATGACCACAGGAAAAACCATAGCCTTGACTAGACAGACCTTTGTTGGCAAAGTAATGTCTCTGCTTTTGAATATACTATCTAGGTTGGCCAAAACTTTTCTTCCAAGGAGTAAGGGTCTTTTAATTTCATGGCTGCAGTCATCATCTACAGTGATTTTGGAGTCCCCCAAAATAAAGTCTGACACTGTTTCCACTGTTTCCCCATCTACTTCCCATGAAGTGATGGGACCAGATGCCATGATCTTCGTTTTCTGAATGTTGAGCTTTAAGCCAACTTTTTCACTCTCCACTTTCACTTTCATCAAGAGGCTTTTTAGTTCCTCTTCACTTTCTGCCATAGTGCCTCCCTATTTCAGTATAATTGGCTTCTTTTGTAATTCTGTGTATCTTCTGTGTATTTAAAAAGGCTATTCTGGGAAGGAGTCCATAGGCTTCACCAGAGGCCCAGGGGTCTGTGGCCCCAAATGGGTGAAAGTCTTGGAGTGGAGAGTGATGGAGAGGACGGTGCCTCCTCCCTGTTCATTTTTCCCAACTCTGGCTGAACCCCTATCAAACTCGTCAAAGAAAAAGAAAACCTTTATGGACTCAAGCCATTGTCATTAGATCTCTATTATTAGCAGTCAAATAAGATGCCACAACCCAACTACCTATTAAATGTCTCCATCTGAAGATCACAGGCCAACGGGTCTGATGCTAGGTCTCCATGTTTCTCCCAAGGAACTCCTGGTCGGGGAACTCAGACACCTAGGGGAAAAGGGAAGTAACAGTACAGGAGCTACACCCACCCATCCAACTATCCATCCAATTATCCATCAGTCTATCCCTCTATCCATCCAGTCATCCATCAGTCCATCCATCTATCCACCCACCCACCCATCCACCAATCATCCATCCATGCATGCAATACCCAACCCTCTATCCATCCATCCCTCTGTTTGTAGGTCCAGCTATCTGACAAACTTTTATCAAGCATCTATGTATTCTGGGCCTTGTGATAGACACAGGAGCTAGAGATGTGACTAATATATTTTGTGTGATGCCCATTTTCCTCTATATGAGTAGGACCTCTCTGGAAGGAAACATCAAAAGAAAACCATGGCTGTCCCTCCCCATAGAGTGAGACACGGCAGCTGGAAACACGGGTACTCATTCCTTTTGAACTTGGAGTCTTGCATCGTATGTATGTATTCACTATCTAAACAGTTTTAATTAAAAATATATGTTTGTCTCATCTAAACTGTCAGAATTTGCCTTGCTCCTGAAAGGATTTGAGGCAGCTTACAAGAATACACAGAGATGAATAGAGTGCCTCTGCTGTCAGGGAGTTGACAGTTTCATGGGGAAGAGAAACGTGTAAACGATTTCAAAATAGTGTCACTCAAAGGGTAGAGGGACATGGGGCTACACTCAGCCCCGGCTCCTGAGCAATGACCTGGCACAAGAGTCACCTTGGTCTTGCCCGGGCCAGGCCTGGGAACCGAGATGCCCACCTCTGGGTTTATATGGCTGGGACTCCTCCCGCCCCTACTCCACCAAGTTCAGGCACTTCTCTGAGCTGACTTCTAAGTCACAGAGCCAAACTCGTGTCCATATCCCAGGTCGGGTGGCTGAGGAAGCAGCCGTGGAGTGGTGGAGCAGGGATCCTCCTTGCTGGCCTGTTACTTGTGTGTTTATTCCACACGAGGCCCCTGGGCCAGGGGGTGAACACACAGAACAAGAGGGGATTATCTCCCAGGCCCTGATGTTCAGCACGGCCAGGACCCCTTCCACAGCCCCCGATTGGGAAGACGGGGCTGGGGGCTGACGGAGGACAGGAGCCAGGACTGCATGGCTGGCCGGACCAGGGGAGAGAGAGGAAGAAAGAGAGGGAGAGAGGACCAACCTGGCTGCTTGGAGGATTCGGGTCTTTTCAGAACAACCCTTTGAAATCGAGCAAGAATAACTTTAAACAATAAGATGCTTCTCTCTCCCCCTCGGCTGTTGCCCAGGCAACGCCAGCGTACTCAACAACTGTTTAGTTTTTTAAGAAACCAAATCTCCCTCCCTTTGGTCATCTACCGCCAGGAAGATGAAGAGGCAGTGAAGGCGGCCCTTGTGGCCCATTGTGTGGGGACCTGGGTCAGCCGCCTGCAGCAGTGACATTTAAATCCAATGCCCTGCAATACAGATGAACCCGGAGCTGCACTCCTCAAGCTCCTGCCCAGACTCCTTTCCCCTGTGTGTGGCTCCGGCAGTTTGGAGGTGGGGTCATAGAAGAAAGGCTGACCTTCTCCTGTAAGGCAATTCGTGGCCTGAGTGGGTTGCAAGAGTCCACCTGTCCCAACCCTTGCGTCACTTGTCCCAGGAGAATCCTCATCAGGCCAGGGGACAGCGCATCCGTGGGGTTTTAACCTCGAGTGTTTAACCTCAGCACGCATGCTTGGGCCTCAGTCGTATCCAACTCTTTGTGACCTCCTGGACTGTAGCCTGCCAGGTTCCTCTGACTGTGGAATTTTTCAGGCAAGCCTACTGGAGTGGGTTGCCACTTCCTCCCCCAGGGGATCTTCCTGATCCAGGGATCAAGCCTGCATCTCCTGTGTCTCTTGCAATGGCAGGCGGATTCTTTACCACTTAGCTACCTGGGAAGCCTATTTAACCTCGGAGGCTCTCCAAAAATCTCCACATTTGAGCAGAGAACACCAGCAGCTCGCCTGTTTCACAATTTCCTGCTTGAAGGCAGTCAGATGCCATCATCTCCATGGGGGTCTCCAACGACCCAGGGAGGGAGGTTTTTTTGTGTGAGTCCAGGTGCAGGGAGCTCGTGGAGAAGGCTAAGGGATGTCAGGCGCTTTCAAGCATAAATCCTTACAACTGTGCAAGGAGGTAGGTGCTACCAGGAGCCCATTTTGCCCAAAGTGGAAGCTGGGGCTGCAGGGATGGACGTGACAGCTAGTGGGTGTGGTGGGATTTGAACCCAAGCCGGCCCAGCGACAGCGTCTGTGCTCGTGTCTCAGCCCAGACCACCTTGGCAGGGCTCTGCATCGCCTTTCTGGAGGAGAGATGACGCTTGGCTTTGCCTCCATAGAAGGGAAGTGATGGGTGTTGGCCACATGAAGTTCTGGGTCCAGCATCTTCAAACAAGTCAAAACAAAGATTTAAAACCTCACTTTGCTCATCTGTAAAATGACCACGCAGTTGTAGAAATAATAATAGTAGCTGCCCCTTAGAGAGAATTTACTATGTATTCAGCAGGATTCAAAGTATATCTATTACTTCACTTAATCATCACAGTAACTCCAGACGCAGGTAGTATTATGATCTTCATTTTCATATGAAGGAATAGAGACCCAGGAGGCACAGTCACTGACCCAAGGCACATAAACCCGGGGCGGGGGAGGGGGGGTGCCCAGGCCACTCCTGGCACATAGTAAGTTCAAAGCAGAGGCTGGCTTTCATTTCCCAGGAAGATAAACAGAAGGGCTTCTGTCTCTGGGGTAACAAAACATGGGAGAAAGTTAAATTTAGAAAAGCTAAACCAGGTTAGCACAAGCCCCTTCTCCAGCTCAGCCGCAAAATCAGGATGGGAAATTGGCTTCAGCCCCAACAAAAACCTAGCCGGGAAGCCTGACACCATTGAGAGGAGAAAGACCGCGTGGGGGAGGGAGCACGAGGCTCGGAGGCGGGAGCACCGGACCCGCTCCTCCCGGCCTGGGACAGGGGGCCCTGCCCCGGATCGGAGTCCCTGGGGGCCCGCGCCGAGTCCCTGCAGTGACAAGGACACAGGCCGATGACAACCGCCAGGGCATCACATTCCTGAGCTGGGTGTGGTCTCGCCACACCCAGCTCAGGCCCTTCCACCTAGGAAACCGGAGTACGAGTACGTTCATCCGCTTCCCACCTCCACCCGGAGAAGGCCTCCCCCTCCGTCCGCCCCGTCGTTTAGCGCCGCTAAACGGCCAGCCAGGGGGTGCGGCGACAGAGGTGATAATGAACTCCCATTGGCTTTTTTCTCGAGATCGCTGCCTTAATTTACGAGGCCTGAGTGAGCCTCATTTCCCCAGTGCGCACTGAGTAATTAACTATTAATAAAAGCATTACTGAGTTAACCACTGGGGCATGTTTAATTCATGGGGCAGCCCTGGAACAGGACGGAGGCTTTGGCTCAGTGGGGGATTCCTCCCAGAGCAAAACATGGCCAGTGGGTTGGCCCCAGGCCCTTGGTCCCCCTGCAGCCGGCACTTCTTCCCAACGATAACCAGAAGGGCGGAATCCCAGGAGGCAGGCGAGACTCCTGGCACCCTAGTAGAGGGCTGCAGAACAGAGAAGTGGAAAAGAGGGCACTGGGAGGTGTCAGACCTGCTGTGAGGGCTCCTGGCTACACTTGGGGGCAAGGGAGGTGAGTGACCTTGGGCGAGTCACTTGGCTCCTGGAGCTTGTTTCTCCTCTGCAAAATGGGGCGACTGGTACCACTGACCTCCCAGGGACGGACTGCAAAGGCGAAAGACAGGAAAGGACGTGGTAAATGACCAGATGCCCTTCGCTTGGGTGGGGTTATCTTTAGGACTTCCCCCACCCTCCCACCTGGAGGTAAAGTGTTGGTGGCATGGAGAAGAGATACCTACCTATTCAGGTACAACCTGAGTAATTCCTATCAAAACACCTCCTTGGAACCTGAGAGCTTTCCAAAGGAGGAAACCCCCCTCCACCACCTTACCTGTGTGCACTTGTGACCTGCCACAATGAGCTAATTCTGTGGTGGCAAAACGCACCGTCCGCACGTTCACTCACACCTGTGCCTGCGTCTGCTCTTGCCCCTGCCTGGTATGCCTGTCTCCTTTCGTCTGCTTGGCAACTCCTATCCAGTCTTCAAGCCTCACTTCAAAAGGGCTGTGACTGGGACTCTTGGCTCTCCTCCTGCCCCAGGCAGAACTGGTCGCTCCTTTTTCTCTGCCTTCCACACTGTCTTGTTATGGCATCTATCCATCCGCCCGTTGATCCATCCACCCATCCTTCATCCATCCGCTCGTATTCACTGAGCACTGATGCTGTGCATCTCTGATCGTGTTCTGAAGTTTTGGATAAGCCTCAGTTTCCTT